>PVKH010003188.1:0-25424 GCA_004027955.1 Chaetophractus vellerosus | reverse complement strand
TAATGGAGAGAAGGAGTACAGAAAAAAGGAAGTCAGGTAAGGGGAGAGAAAAGATAAAGTATTGTGTTCAGACATACTACATTTGAAGTATTGGTAGGACACCCTTAAGGAGTTATACCTCTGACAGTAATAGAAGAGTTTAAAAGATGCATAGGAAGCAAGGCGAAGCAGGTGGGGATTAGGGGGTATAAAGATGCAAGGTTGGCTGAAAAGGGGAAACCCAGGATCAGGCTGCCATTTGCTTTAAAGCCACAATCTTCACGATGACAGGGCAAGTTTAGTACAATAAGTTATGATTTATAATAAGCAAGAAATTGCTTTCCAGACTTGGAAATCAACTTGTCAGACAGAGACAAGGCAGGGAGATCACCAATGGAAACTACAGAGCATCTGACAAGAGGAAAAGGGAAAGAAGGAAGAGAGAGACAAATACAGATGCAAGTATCTCTTCTGTTTTCATTTTTCTATAGTTAATTCTGCCTGAAAATGTGTATTACAGAGACACTTGCAATAGTAAAAATAAGAAACAATCTGAATTCCCAACAAAGATTCAAAATGGTAAATTATAGCACATTAACTCAAAATATTTCTTTTGGAAAAGCTGCTTATGTTCAGAGAAATATATACCATATGCCAAATAACCTTTCTTAACAGTTGCACTGTTGGTGAAGCTTTGTCTACTTTTATGGTACTGGATGAAATTATACCAACATTGGACTCTTTTTGACAGGCATTTGATCTCAAAGTGTTTTATAAAAGACAGGATCAACTTACTGTAAAAATGTGCCCTATACAGAGAGCCAAAAAAGGAATAGAAGAATCAGGAAAGAAAAGGGATGAGTGTATAGGAAAAAAAATAGAACAATACTATTTTCCAAAGTATGTTTACATTCTCTGTGAAAAAGAGTTCTGTAGTCCACTAAGTTAGATTCACTATGGCCAATATATCATATTAAAGATTCTGAGAAGGTCTGCTGTAAAGAAATCCACTGAAAATTGTTTAACTCAGCATGTCTCAAATTTATTTACCATGGAACTCTTTCACTGTGGGACACTAGTTAGTATACTATGAAACTATAGTTCTGTTTAAATCATATGTTTGAGAAATATGGGCAAAATTTTTTGTGTGTGGTATTTTATTTGTGAACAAAGTAATTCTACAAAGAGAATTAGTAGAAAGACAACAAGACTGAATACGGGAACTGAGTAAATGTCTGTCTTTAGGTAATTGTAGGCATATCTTAATTTCCTAGCTGCTAATACAAACACCACACAATGGGTTGGCTTAAGAGGAATTTATTGGCTTAAAGGCTAGAAGGCTGGCTTCCTCCTGGGGCCAGTGTCTTCTGGCTAGCTGGTTATCTTTGGGGTTCCTTGGCCTTTCTGTCACAACACACCACAATGCACATGGTAGCATCTTCTTTCTCTTCCAGGATCTGTTGGTTTCCAGCTTCTGGCTATTCCCCTCCTGTGGCTTCCTCTTTCTATATCTGAATTTCATTCTTCTTATAAAGGACTCCAGATTAAGGCCCAAATAGATTCAGTTGGCCACATCTTCTGTCAAATGTTTTACAGAGTCCCTGATACTAGGTGCCGGTAGTGAGGGTTGTAAAGACTTAATAATGGATCCCCTGCATTCTAACATATTAACCAATGACCCGATCCATATATTTAAATGAGGTTTTAAAAAATTCTTTGTGCAAGGTATTAAGGAAGAGAAGAAACAGTCTTCACAAGAAGCTTACAATACCTGGTAAAATAATATTTATACATAGGATGAAATGAATTTCTAAAGTACTCAATTATTATGTATAGACTATCAGTGTTATTGGAATTCAAAGGACAGAAACATTAAATTAGCTGGAGGAAGTAGGACTTGTCCTAGGTCTGGAAGTACTGCTGGGAGATGGCCAAATAGATGGCATTTCAGACAAGAAACAGTGTAAATAAAAGAAGGAATAAAATGACAGATTCAAAAGAGTGAAGAAACAGGCCTTACAGGTATGTGTTCGTGAAAAAAACAGGGAGTAAATAAAGAATCAGTTAAAATGCTTTTCCCATCTATGAAAACAGCTGGAGATAAAGGATAAAGCAGTAAACATGATCTGATAAAATCAAACTCATTGAGAATGTTTAAGAAGTTTCTGCTGAATATAGAATCAGTTCTAGTTTAACATGGTGTAAGATTTTTCAGGGCTTGATATTTTCTTTCCCAATTTCCTGTTACCAAGAATACACACACACACACACACACACACACTTAATAGAAACAGCACTGTTAATTAAAAAGACTCAGTTGCCAAAATCTGGGGAAATGGATTAGTCAACAATAGTGTTGGGAAAACTAACTGAATGGGACAAACATAAACCAAATATTCATTTCAGATCTTTCTCCAAAATAAATTCCAGATGTATTAGTAATCTAAATACTATTAAATGAAATAATAAAGTAGAAAATGGAGATATTAATATTTTTAGTTGCAGAAGGACTTCTGAAGAATAAAAGCACTAGGAGGAATCACAAAGGAAGGTTATAGAGTTGACGACATACAATATTAAAACTTAAGTACATCAAAAACTAGAAAAATAAAAGGCAAATAAACCAGGGAAAATGGCTTCAGTAAATATGCCAAAGGATTAATAACTCTAGTATACTAAGAGTTACAACTGATAAGAACTGATAACAGTTACAATTGATAAGGCTCCTATGACACATGGGCAAAAGACAATGGACATTATTAGATACTTCACAGATGGAGAAACATAAATGGCTAATAAATATAAAAGAATGTTAGCCTCAAGTGCAATCAAAGAAATGCAATGAAAACAATGAGATACCTTTTGCCTATCAAATTAGCAAAGAAATTTAAAAACAGAGTGTTTAATACTGGTCAAAGTGAGATTAAATGGACCCTCTCACGTATAATACATGGGAATAAATTGGTAAAACTTCTCTAGAAAGTAGTTTGATAATACACATAAAGAACCATAAAATATTTACCCTGTTTAACCTATTAATTCTACTTTGGGGTATCATCCTAAGGAGCTAATCAGAAAATCTAGACAAAATATATCTGCAGATATTCATCATAGTGTTAATTATATTAGGGTAAATGTCTAAATGTCTAACCATATAAAACAGTTAAAACTTATATTCCATAAGACAGAATATAGAAAATACATTTATTTTGTTTTTATTTATTATTATTATTTTTTGGTTACATATCCCCCCCTTTCTGCTTGCTCTTGCTGTGTGTCCATTCTTCTGTGTTTTTCTATGTCTGCTTCTTGTCTCCCCCATCTTTTGCAGCTACGCGCCGAGTTGGCCCTCCGCCGAGGCGGCTCGCTCCGTTCGTGGGTGGCTCCATTCCGTTTTCATGGGCGGCTCCGCTCCATGTTTTGCAGGCAGCAGTGCTCCGTGTTTTGTGGGCTGCCTGGCTTCTGCGCTTCGCAGGCGGCAGCTCCGTGTTTCATGGGTGACTTTGCCATGCCCGTGGGGGGTCCGCCCTGCCCGTGGCGGCTTTCTGCCTTGCTCACGGCGGCTTTGCCCTGCCCACGGTGGCTTGCCTTTCTCAAGGCCATCTGCCTGCTCAGAGAGGTTCCCGGGAACCGAACCCGGGGCCTCCCATGTGGTACACCGGCGCTCTTATCCACTGAGCTATCTAGCTGGCCCCTTATTTAGTTTTTAATAGTAGGAGAAGATAGATAATGCTAACTGAAAAACATAAGGCAAAAATCTATGTAAACAATACTATGTCGGGGCCGGCTCGATAGCCCAGTGGATAGGGCGCTGGCATGCCACATGGGAGGCCCCGGGTTCGGTTCCCAGGGACCTCTCCTAGTGGGCAGACCGCCTTGAGAATGGCAAGCTGCCATGGGCGGGCCAGAGCCGCCGTGGGCAGGGCAAAAAGCTGCCACGGACAGGGCGGAAGCCGCCACGGGCAGGGCAGGTCGCCCGCGAGTGGAGTGCATCCAGCCACCCGCGAACTGAAGCAAGACCCGGCCGCGAATAGAAGCAGAAGCTGCCCACAAATGGGGAAAGCCGCGCCTGCGCAGTGACCAAGTCTCGGCGCGTCGCCGCAACGGGGGGAAAGGGGAGATATGTAATAAAATAAATAAATCTTTAAAAAATAAAAAAAATTAAAAAAAACAATACTATGTCAAATATATATACATTTAATTTAATTCTTTATCATTTTCCATATTTACTCAAATTTTTAATAATAGACCTGTATTATTTTCACAATCAGGGAAAAACCCTACCATATATCATTTTATAAAAGGATACCCTTCAAAAACCTATCATGTAACCAAGGCTCTTAAAAAAATCACTTGATTAAGTGGAACCATACTTTCTTTTTTTTTTTTAAAGATTTATTTATTTTATTACATATCTCCCCTTCCCCCCGCTGCGGCGACGCGCCGAGAGTGGTCACTGCGCAGACGCGGCTTTCCCCGCTTGTGGGCGGTCTCTGCGTCCGTTCACGGCTGGCGCTTGATTCAGTTCGCGGGTGGCTGGCTGCGCTCCATCCGCGGGTGACCTGCCCTGCCCGTGGCAGCTTCTTGCCCTGCCCACGGCGGCTCTGGCCCACCCATGGCGGCTTGCCATTCTCAAGGCGGTCTGCCCGCTAGGAGAGGTCCCCGGGAATCGAACCCAGGGCCTCCCATGTGGCATGCCGGCGCCCCATCCACTGGGCTATCGAGCCGGCCCCCATATTTTCTTTTTTAAACAAAAAGGACTAGGAAATTCAGATAGAGCTGATATTTACAGCCTCCAAATGAAGCTGTCTAGAAAGTGAGTGAAACATAATCCCACTTCACAGGTATACAGGGCTTTTGGAGTTAAAATTTCCTTTACTCTAGGCCCCCTTTCCAGCCATGGTCCTCTGGATATGCAGTGCTCCTTTTCTGTGGTGCCATCTTTCCCATGTCCTTGCTGCATAGTAAAGGCCCTTGACTCTTCAGGCAGCCTTTCCATACCACTGTAGCCTCTGCCATAACCTCTTCTTCCCATTGCTTGTACTACCTTATTTGGCATCTATCATATACCAATTTGTATTGTGGCTTATCTTTTTATAGGTATATTTTACCTCTCCAACTGGACCGTAAAATGTTCAAGGTTAACATAACCATACAAAAGAGCGCAACAAATGTCAGTTGATGACAGAGCTCAAGGCATCTAATAAATGTTGTATTAATCATTCTGGTCATTCCTGAGAAGAAAGGATCCCTACTCACATTTTATGGAGGCTAAAGCTGATCTCCATAAGAGTTGAGTTACTTGCCTTAGATTCTTGAGCTGAACCAAAATGGACTGATAATGTTCCTCTCCTGGTTAGATTAGGCAGCCGCTTGGCCAAAGTACACAATCTCTTCTGTAACATTCATTACTTACCAGCATATCTGGTATTGATTTACGCTTGGAGGCTCATGGTAGCTGGAGAATAGGGCTGTCACATTAGGCCACTCCATACACAAGAGGAGATTAAATGGAGTATGAAATATTCTGAATTCTGGTTTTCTCTGAGCTTAGAAAATGACCTTTTACATACTCGGAGGGCAAACGGAAGTAAAATAACACCCTGGCCCTGGCTTGCCAGTAATATCTTGAATTCAGAGTTCCAAGATCACTAAATATTTAGTTTTCAAATACAATGTAACTTTCAATACACTTTCCTGCAAGACAGCAACCAATAAATTCAAGTATTTTTAGGTTCTGCAGAGATTCCATGGAAACTTCATGCCAGCACTGCCCCTGTCTCTGAATTGTTTTGACATGTTTGGCCCTTGATGACTCAATTAGCAATGCTATTCTATAGGCAAAGTGGCTGGGATTTCTGTGACTCAGCAGAAGAGTCTTGAAAGACATGCTTATTTTCTTGGCAATTTCTGACTTACCTGTCATCTAACCAGATCTAGTGAAAACAGATAAATAGTGAGAGTGAAAACAGAGGGTCACCAATATTCAGGGAATCATGGGCAGTCTCAGCTTCTCCTATAAAATTCCAGGTGATCCCATTGCTCTTTGGCAAAGCCGATTCTGACTCTGATCACTATCAACAGTTTATTAGTCCCATATTTAAATACAGCAGAGTAGTAGTTATGTTTTCCTTCTCTTCTAGAATGATTTTCTATTTGCTGGAAAGGAAGATGAGATGGCTATAGACTCTAAACATAGTCAATACTCCTTTGACTTGAAGGTGGAAAGGTAGGCTTGGAAAAGAAGAGTCCTATGGAGAATAGAAAAGAAGGACTCTACCCTATGCTGGGTAGAGACTATCCAGGTAGTTCATTCATTGATTCATTTATTCATAAATGATTTATAAAGTACCTATGAGGTGATAGGCATTACATTAGGCAATGGGAATGCAAAACTTTAAAACTTCCAAAGTTCAATATATCACAAAGATGTGAATTTTTCCAAGGTAGGAAAGTATAGGTGCTGTGTGACAGGTATCTGGTAACTGGGATGCCACCTCTTTTACTTATGAACTTTGACTTTTATTATTGGGCAAATATTTGGTCTTTTGTATCTAGTTTTCTCTTAGAGAACATAATCTGTGAGTTGAAAATATACATATGCAGATTTCAAATTAAACATATTTAATAGAAAAAAGAGGGCGAATACTATAGGGGGAAAGAGTCATCAGATATGCATAAGAAAAAAATGCAAAGAAGCCAATTCATAGATTATGAAACTCAGAAAACTGGAAAGCTGACAAAAACGAAGTTTTTGTGGCTTATCTGGCTGACAATATAAAGCAAGTTAATGGCAAAGAGAATTTAAATGTGTTCCAGAGTCAACTTTGCCCTTCTCTCTACCCTGCCCCACCCTCAGTCTGACCTCTGAATCTCTGTGTGATTGCCAATTTGCGTTGGACTTTTTATACTACAACTTTTTAAGGTCTGTTTTGTATAATATATTCCTATAGAGTTTGACATTGTGGCAGCAGTAGGGGTTGTAAACTGAGTGCTCCTTAGAGCCTGCGGACTTGAAGTGTGAGTGGAGAAGAGGCAGAAGAGAGCCAAGGCTGGGAAAGAAAAGAAGGAAACGAAAACTTGTGTCATTTTGGATATGGCAAAGCATTTTTTTTAACATACCATACAATTCACCCGTTTAAAGTGTACAATTTAATGGTATTTAGGATGTTCATGGAACTGTGCACCCATACCACAATCAATTTTAGAACATTTTCATCATTCCAACAAGAAACTCTGTAGCCATTTTAAGTCACTTTTCATTCTCCCCTCTCCCAGCCCCTGGCAACCCCTAATTTACTTTCTGCCTCAATAGATTTGCCTATTCTGAGCATTTTACATAAATGAAATCCTATACAATGTGGTCTTTTGTGACTGGTTTCTTTTGCTTACCACAATGCTTTCAAAGTTCATCCATGTTGTAGCATGTATCAGTACTTCATTCCTTTTTATGGACAAATAATATTCCATTGAATGGATATTCCAACATTTTCTTTATTCATTCATCAGCTGATAGACATTTAGTTTGTGTCCGCTTTGGGGCTATTAAGAATAATGGCACTCTTTAATACTAATTTATTATTGACTATATGCATTACAAGTATCTTCTTTCAGTCTGTGGTTTGTCTTTTGATGTTTTATATTATGTTTATTTCAAAGAAGACTTAAAATTTAATTTAGTTGAGTTCATTAATCATTTCCTTTCATATGTATGCTTTTCACGTCTTGCTTAAGTAATGCTTTACTATGCCCACAATAAAGGTATTCAATTTCCTACAAAAAAAAAAAAAAGAATAATGGCACTATGAACATTTGTGTACAAGTTTCTGCACGGACTTATGTTTCTGTTTTCTTGGGTATATACCTAGGAGAGAAATTGCTGGGTCAGATGGTAACTCCATATTTAACTTTTTGAGGAACTGCCAAACTGTATTCCAAAGTGACTGCATCACTCCACATTCCCACCAGCAGTGCATGAGAGTTTCAAATTCTCTACATCCTCATCAAAACTTTTTATTGCCAGTCTTTTATTAGAGCCATCCTAGTGAATATGAAGTGACATCTCATTATGGTTTTAATCTGCATTTCCCTAAAGGCTAATGATATTGAGTCTCTTTTCATGTGCTTATTGCTCATATGCATATCTTTGAAGAAATGTCTAATCAAATCCTTTGTGTATAGCATAGGGAAGGGGTCCAACTTCATTCTTTTGCATGTGTATATCCATTTGTCCCAGCAATATTTGTTGAAAGACTATTAACTTGTCTTGGCACACTTGTCAATTGACCATAAATGCAAGGGTTTATTTCTAGACTTTCTATTCTGTTCCATTGATCTATACATCTACCCATATGCCAGTAGCACACAGTCTTGATTATTGTAGAATTTTAATAAGTTCTGAAATTGGAAAGTATTAGCCATCCAATTTTGTTCTTGTTCAAGATTGTTTTGACTATCCGGGGTCATTTGCATATCTATATGCATTATCAATTTCTGTAAAAAAGTCAGCCTGGGATTTTGATAGGGATTGCCTTGAATCTTTAGATCAATTTGGAGTGTTACCATCTTAATAATAAGGCTTCAGCTCCATGAACATAAAATAGCTTTTCATATATTTAGGCTGTCTTTAAAATTTTCAACAGTATTTTATAGTTTTTAGAGTACAAGTCTTACACTTCTTTTGTTAAACTTATTCCTAAGTATTTTTTTATGCTGTTATAAATGGACTTGCTGTATTAATTTCATTTTTGAACTATTCATTGCTAGTGTATAGAACTACAAATTGAATTTTGTATATTAATCTTTTATCCCAGGAAACTTGCTGAACTCATTTATTAGTTATAATAATTTTTTAGTTGATGCCTTAGGACTTTCTATGGTCAAGATCATGTCATCTGCAAATAAAGATAGTTTTATTTCTTCCTTTCCAATCTGGATGCCTTTTATTTCCTTTTCTTGTCTAACTGCCCTAGCTAGAACCTCCAGTACCATGTTGAGTAGAAGTGGCAAGAGCAGACTTGTGTTGCCTTGATCTTTGGGGGAAGTCTGTTTTTTAAGCAGTTTTTGAAAGGTTGGATGCTCCCTTCAAGAGAAGAAAATGAAGAACTTCTGCAATATATCCAAATGGAAAAATATCTTTGAATTCCTATTCTCTAAGATGTTAAAGCTTGAAACAGAAATTAATTCTAGCTTAACACTCACTGAGAAAAATTAATATATAAAGTAACACTAAAATGGGTAGTTTCCAAACTGACTATTGAAGAAACAACAGAATATGCATAGGAGTAACCAATGTATATTTCAGAGACCTTTCCTGCAAGTTGTGCTTAAGCCCAGATGTTAGCAAAATATTACATGGGGAGGCTATTCACGGAGATGAGATTAGCAATGAGAACTACCAAACAGATCCTGGCCAATAACCATCTGGACAGGATTAGATGCTTACTAGCCTACTTATGTAGGCTACTATAGAGAAAAAAAAAAACCAAAAGAAACACATTAAAACATGAAATATAAATTAAAAGGAAAAATAGTTCAGTTTTCCATCTATCATGGCTCTTTTTAATAATTAGACCTAAATAATCAAGGAACTGAACTCATATTCTCCTTAAATTCTTTCCTCCTTTTCTGTCCATATCCAGTTGCTTAAGCTAGAAATCTGGATGTATGCTCATTTGTCATTCATTTAAAAATTAAATTTTTTTTTTATTTTTAAAATAAATATCTCATATATTAAAGATACAATAAAAACAGATAGCTTCACAAACAACACAGAGTCCTCACAGAACTCATGGTTCACTAGATATCTTCCTTGATTCTTTCTTTTTCCTTGCTTCACAATCTTTCACCAAATATCGGCAATTCTACTGTTTTCTAATCCATCTACTTTTTTTATCCCTATTGCTATTATAGCAGTTCAAAGTTCCATTTTCTCACATCTGAAGTACTGCAAATTCTTCCAGATTGGTCTCTCACAATGACACTATTTCCTACAATCTGCAGTCAGAGTGATTTTTTAAAAATCTGATTATATCAGTGCCTTGCTTAAAACCCATCAATGATTTATCATTGTTCCTTGGATAAAAATGCTAAAAAATTAAAAAGTTAATATGATCTACAAAACCATGATCTGGCCCCTGTCCATAACCTCATCATTTACCAATTTCTCTAAACTCTAAATATAGTGGATTCTTTCAGTTACTCAAATGCACCAATCTTTCTTACTTCTCATCTTTTAAGTCTCAGTGTAGATGCACTTTTTCACAAAGGTTTTCCCTAACTCCTCCAGGTTAGGCTAGGTTCCTATAAATTATGCTTCCCTAACACTTTACACTTCCTGTTTCACAGTATCCATCATACTCATCATACTATATGCTGCATGTTTTGTTTTCTAGAATGTAAACTCCATGAGGGCCGGACTTGTAGTTTTCATTGTACTGAAGTGCCGGGTATACAGTAAGTACTCAGATTTAGTTGACTTTCATTCTAGAATAGGTTAATTTAGGAAGTGGTTGCTATACCATCCCTGGAGACAGAGATAATAGGATATAGAATACTGAGTAAAACACCAGATGACATTCTTTTGAGATCCTTTTTCATTGTAAATCTATGAAGGCAGAGAGCTAAAATAGATGACCTTCTGAGAGCCTGTTTTGTTGAGGATTTTGAATTTCCACAATGTAGTTAATCATGGTATGATCCATATTTAACAACAGCTATTTGCCTACAGAGAAAAGTAGCCCATATGGCACCAAACATACCTTTCTAGAAGAGGAAAACAAAACCTGTTACCTGGGAATGCAGAAGTTAAGACTCCGTACTAGAAGGCAAACATCCTTTGTTATCAAGAAGATTGTATAAGCCAGCCAAAGGGGTGCTGATGCAAAGTACAAGACATCTGTGGGCTTTTATAAAGGGTATTTATTTGGGGTAAAAGCTTACAGTTACAAGGCCAACTCAAAGTTACTTATCTCACCAAAGTATGTTGCCACATGTTGGCAAGAAGGCAGGTGATGTCTGTGAGGGTTCAGCCTTTCTCTTTCCTCTTAAGGCTCTGTGGGCCCAGTTCTACTGATCTCAGCTGTAGGCTGGCATAGGACTCAGCTGCTCTGTTCTCTTAGCTGCAAACTATCAGATAAATGGCTCATCTCTCCCTGGGGCCGCAGGATCAAAGCTCTCTCCTCTTCCTTGTCAATGGAATTCTCTCTCTTCCTCTGTATATCTCTTTCTGTTCTCCTTGAGTGAGTGTCTGTTTATATAGCCCACCTAGGGAGCAGGGACTCAACCCTCTATGCCCTAATGGTCGAATAAAAGCCCTAATCTTGATTTAATCAAGTAAACTGAAAGCCTTTGCATATAAATCAATCAAAAGGTATCATGCCCAGAAGAACAGACCAGTTTACAAACATAATCTATATCTCCTTTTTAGAATTCATAAATAATATTAAGCTGACACAAAGATGAAGAGAATTTTCTGAGTTATATTCTGTTGAATAGTTATTTGGTCTATCTTATACCTATCTCAATAAGGAATAAGTGGAAAGGCAAGACATGAGTAGATATCAGCAGGTGTATTGCTGATACCAGCATGTGTCAAGATAGGGAATTATGACCCCCCCCCCACCACTGTGAGGATCCAGAAGATTTTGAAGGCACAACAATAGGATGCCTGAAGTAATAGGGAAAAGAATTCAGCAGACACTACTGCCTGAGAGAGAAAAGACACTGAGGATGCTGTCATTATCACATGGACATTGTTGTTTGCTTAGTGCCTTTCTGAAGTTTCTAATCTCTCTCTAGTTCTTCTTCCAGGGTTTCCCAAGGATAATACACTCTGCTGACTTGATTGTGTGCTCCTGGCCTTTCCAGCTCCATCCAGATGTCAAAAGTCCTCCCTCTTAGATCTGCTATGACATTAAGAAACTTTTTGGCAGGCTGAAGTTTGTGACTGTAACTACTCATGTAACTCCCAGCTCCTTTTCTAAAGCTGCTTTGGAAAGCAAACGTGGGAAATTTGAGAATTTATCAGACTATAATGATTAGACAATAGATGATATTCTTTTTGAAGGGGGGAAGTGTTGGTAGTTTTTTTAAAGCTGATACATTTGGTTCTTTAATAGTTTGTTTGATTCCTCTTATAAGGAAATTTGGAAGGCATATTAAGATGCTCTAAACTTGAACTTGGATCTCTTTCTTAAGAATCTTGGAGAGTTAAAAGGCTGTCATCTATCTTTTTATGGTGGCAGTGAAAGATGCCTAGAGAATGGGAGATGGACTAGTTGTCCCTGAAAAACCTTTCACCAAAGATTCTATAATGATATACAACCAAACCTCAGAATGATTCTGTCAGTGGTTATGCTTGCCAGTGGCCCTGGGATATTGGCCTGTTCTCTAGTCCTCCTGGAAGCAGTTCTCTGCATTACCCGACTCCTCCAAGAACCTGAACTTCTTAGCTAACAAAGTAACAACAACAACCAAAAAATATGTGAGAATTTTTTCATGATTATAATGCCATATCCATAGTGTATGTACAATGCTTCAGTTTCTCTAATCTTAGAATTGTGTTCTTATTTATCAACTAGATTGAAGCTCTTTGAAGATAGGATCTATGTTTGATAAATCATAATTTTTTTTTTTTTTGTAACCAGCACTTAGTAGAGACACTTAGCAAATAATAGTTTTATCTGGGTTGTTGAACTTTATAAACTCTTTGTAGACAGTGTCATTTTATCTTAAATTTGGCCGAATTTTCACCATTTCATCAAGTGCCATGCTCATTCAAAGTATGTTATCTGAAGATGACATTTTCTAAAGGTTCACAGAGCCTTCCACCAAAACATCCAGCTCTAGTTGTTCATTACTTTGGGAACACCAAAAGTCCAATTTCACCTGTTATTACCTCATATGGAGCTTGTTTGATTTGTTCATTGCTTTATCTCTTATGCCCAGCACACTAAATGCTCAATAAAAATTTGTAGAACAAATGGAAAAAGAGTTACATCATAGCTAATTTAATTATTATTTATATTCTGCCTACTTCCTAAAGGATATGAGGTCGTCTACAATACTAAAACATATACTAAACAGGGCAATTACAACAAATATTAAAAAGATGGATTAAAACACACAAAAAAATTAAGGGGGAAAGAAAGATGAGCCATGAATTTGAATGAATTTATCACTGTAATGGCTCACTAAATGTAGTTTTACTGGCTTCCTGGCAGCCAACCAAAAGGGAACCATACCAAATTTCTAGTTTCATTACAGTTCATCCAAAGAGGCAAACATTTTCCTGGCACTGAATTTTAGGAAGTATTCGTGTTTTTTGCATGGATTCTTATATGTGGGATAGTGGGACAAAAAATTAAGCCTGGTTTTTATCTTCAATTCTGTAACAGATTTTTAAAATTTCTTCCAAATGGATATATTATATCAGCATCTATAAAAGTCAAATATATATGGTTTATTCTTAGTCATAAAACATACCACTACCTGATAATTCATTGTTTATTTGTTTGGTCATTTGTTTTCTGTCAGTCCCAAAAGCTTATAAACTGATCAGGAAGCCTGTCTTGTTCAATATTGTATCCCCAACTCACAAAAGAATGTCTAACACAAAGAAGATGCTCAATAAATGCTGAATAAATGACTAAATTTAAGTAGGTGAACTGTTGATAAAACCATTAGCCAATATCTTCACTTGCTTCTCATAGTCATCCATGGTTTATGATAACAAAGCTATGTCAATGGTATAGAAAAAAATGTGTATATTCCTCTTTTGTATGGTAAATAAGCATTTACCCAATTGAAGTTGGCTGAACTGTATGAAATTACTATTTGTCTTGTGTCAAATACTGGTCATTTCATATAATAGCTTTATCAAGATTTTTAGGTTAAACATCAAGGGAGAGTAAGACAACCTTGTTTTACATTATTAAGAACTGCTCATAAGAATGTAAGTTCCCTGAAAATAGGGATCTGGCCTATCTTTTACTGTGTTAGGCACATAGTAAGTGCTCAATAATTATTGTTGAAAAAGTGGATGTTCTACTCTTTGAGTTTTTTCAAGGAAATCTTTCATCCAGAGAGCAGCACAAAGCTTGAATGACATAGCAGAGGGATCCATGATCAAGTTTCAGTCAGTTTTTATGACGTTGGGGGAGAAAGTCTCCAAATTGTTGTATAATTATGGCACCATCAAAGCTATAATGTGTTACTCAGTTACAGCCTCTATTATAGTGGACTAAACTGGTCACTACCTTCCTGATCCTGACAATGCTGTCTAGACATGAGCATAGTAGGCAAAAGCCAGATTCTTGTATACTAATACATTCACTTGGTTTGAAATCTATTCTGATTTTATATATATATATATATATGTAGTTTCTTTTCCCCTCATCACTTGTTGAAAATGCAATTTCAATTTGATCCTGAAGCTGAAAGAGACACAGGTCTTCATTATTTCACTTGTGACTTCCTATTTTACATTGGCAGTGTCTTTGCAGTTGCCCTTTCCCTCTGTCTACCTCATTCCTTAACAGGTTTGTTTCTGATTTTATTCTTTAATGGACGTTTCCTACTTGGATTCCAAACTGCTCATCATCTACCAAACTATTAGAATAGGTTTTCTAGACACAAAAAATGGTTCAAAGTATACAAAGGAATTTATGTTTAGGTAACACAATTGTTTTTCCACCAGACTCTTGTAATATAAAGAAGTAGTTACTTTAAATGTCTTTGTAAGGAATGGATATGACGATGACACACCTGCTGTCAAATGCAGGTTGGCTGAGTTATTTTTCCAGTGGTAGGCGTAGATATGAACCAAAGCTACTCTATTGTTATTTGTTTGGAACTAAAGGTATGCAATTGCAAGATGGTTGGAAGTGATGAGAGGTTAGTCGGTGGCATATATGTTTGAATTTGAGGATAGTATTTTTATTTCATTTTTCTAAGTATGACAAATGACATGGATGAGGTTTGAAAACTTAACTTCAATAGCACTTGAGGCATTGGGGTCTCAGAAAAATATACATTTACTTGTATTGAGATTCTTTCGACAGAGAAATGCATAAATGTCTTGGTCATTGGTGTAAGGACACTTGCTTAGCATTTCCTGGGTTCTACACTTTTGTAACTTTGCCTACTACACATAACCATGAATAGCACAACTATAACTGAAATAAAATTTAGAGATTTTATTTTCATTTAACATTTGGCAAATTTAAAGCTTAGATAACTTCACACTTGATTAACATCAACATCAAATAATTAATTTTGTTTACACCATTTTATCACCACCAAATATATTAGCACCCTTACATCTGTACCCATATCTTCTGCCTCACCTTCTGTTATAATGAATGCACATCCTTGATCTTAAGGTCCTCTCCTTCAATTGTGTACTTAATCTCACTTCCTCTTGTCTACTCAAGAACTTTGTTCCTCCACGTATTCCCTCTTTCCAGAATCATCAAATTTTCCCTCTTTACTGGATCAATTCCCATCACCACATATACATATTGTAGTATCTCCTAATTTGATGATTGGGAGATACTGAGTGAGATTTGGGCAGAAAAAAAGGGAAGATGAGCATTGGAGCCACAGCATTTTTTGGAGCTTATACAACTTATTGTATAATTTAATTGTTTAAATTGAATTTATATTAACAGGTGTGAAATGTCTGCTACTATTGCCTATGTAGACCTTCTTTCTTCTTGCTCAATTGGGTGTTTGTATGTGTGTGTATGTGTGTGTGTGTTGGGGGCTAATGAAATATAGCTGTTATTATCACAGTAGTGGTATACTGCTCCATATACGACATAGTCTGGGAAAAAATAGGGAGAAGATATAATATAAAGTGTAAAAATTTCAAATCTGTTAGAAGATAAAGTTGAAATTTTTACACTTTATATTATACCTTCTCCAACAGATTTGGGTTCAAATCTAGGTTCTACCATATACTTACCTTACTTGAGCAAGTTGCTTTACACTTCTGAGCCTCAGTTTCTCAATTGCACAATAGTGACAATACCTGCCTTATAAGCTATTATGAGGATTGAGTAAATAATATATGTAAATATGTAAAACACACTGACACTCAGAATTAATAATACCATTAATAGTTTCATTAATGAAATGACTTAAAAATTACAGATGACAGTACTAGAAGGGAACTTTAGAATGATCTGCTTCCTTTACATTTGGCAACTGTAGTGAGTTGATAGTGACAGCACCCCACACCGACTTGCTCCCCTCAAGAAAAAAAGATATGTCGAAGTGCTAACCCCTGGAACCCTTATGAGTGTGACTTAATAAAGGATCTTTACAGATGTAATTAAATTAAGGAATTTGAGATATCATCCTGAATTAACCAGGTGGGCCCTAAATCCAATGACAAGTGTTCTTGTAAGAGACAGAGAGGAGGAGAAGATACCAGAAGAGGAAAAGGCAAAGGCCATGTAAAGATGTAAGCAAAGATTGAAGTTGTGGGCGCTACAAGTCAAGAAACAGTTGGAGCCACCAGAAGTTGGAAGAGGCACCTGTAAGCATTCTGCCCTAGTGCCTTTGGAGGGAGTGCAGCCCTGCAGACACCTTGATTTCAGACTTTGGGCCTCCAGAACGGTCAGAGAATACATTTCTATTGTTTTAAGCCACCGAGTTTTTGGTGATTTGTTAAGGCAGCCACAGAAAATTAATATAGTAACTAAGATATTATCGGACCATTTCAGTTCAGAGAAAAAAGTCTGGTCTTTGCAACTGTTGCTTCAAGGTAGAGTGAAAAGGCATTGGAATGGGAATTAGGAGACTAGAGTTCTAGCTTTGGCTTTAGTTGTATTAAAAGTTGTGGGAAAGCCACAATTTTTCTGGGCATTAGTTGCTTCATTTGTAAAGCAGAGGCAGGGGGCTAGTGAGTACAAGCTGATCATCTGAATCACTTGGGAAGCTACATTAAAAGTATAGATTCCCAGCCCTCACTACCACACCTTCTCCTGTCCAACCTTCTAAAAAAGAATCACTCGAGATAAGACTCTGAAATGTATTTATTTTTAAAAGTTCTCAGGTAATTCAAGATCAAACAAGTTTGGGATTCATAGGACTAGTTGATCACCATATCCCCTCCACTGCTAAATTTTATCTGGGATTAGAGACCTATTTCCATAGTTCTCAGCACTTAAGTATGTGCATGGCCTGGAGAGTGTGTATCTGTGACACTAGGAGGGTGAATGTAAAAGCAAGTATCTGGAACCTATTCATTCCAGGTTCTAGGGGCATGGAATTTGAGCTTAAAGTAACCTTTGATATCCTTTGTTCTACATAAGCAGTCACAGTCTCTAGGCTGACTCCCTCTGGTTTACTTACTGCCCATCTCATCGTGCTCTGAGAACAAAATGGCTGTGCAAAGTGTTTTTTTTTTCCTCCACAAAGGGATAGCACATATGTGAGGGGACACAGGCTGCATGAAACAGGTATTGCTCAAAGTGTCTGAATATAACCTAATCCTGCCAACATTAGATTTGCCACATCTGAGAATAATATTTACGAAATCTTTCCCATCTTCCAGGAGAAGTCACACAGCTTGAAAAACAAAATAGAGCACATCTTTCTTTTTAGAAAAGGCCCAGTTTGACTAAATAATTTTTTTGTTTTGTTTTTTAAACCTAGGCTAGGGTTATCTTCTTAGCTCTTGGGTTTAATATTCTTTTTCCCTGAATTTACTCTCTGACAAGAGATAAGATAAAGGACTTTGGTACTAGACCTAAAAATTTAATCACTAAAATTAGTTGATCCTGAGTAAACCCAATCTCAGTAGAATGAAAAACCATTATCAATATCTGGCCATTAAGTCAATACTGAAGGCAATGTATTATTATGATGTTTACCATTAGCTGAGTGCAATGTGTTAACAAGGCCTGTTAACACACAAAGCTTGAATTACATGTCTGTCAGCTACCAGAACATCCTTATGGAGACAGGATTTGTGAATTCTACAGAATTAGGAAGACTTAGAAAGACCAATGAAACACTGATGCCTCCCTATCTCGAGAAAGATCAAAGCAGGAGTTATTTATTTATTTTTTCTGTTCACTCAAACCACCTAATTTCCCAGGACTGTGCTAGTCACTACAACCTACATAGACAGCCAGGGGATAGCAGGGAGTCTGATGGCGTGGGTCACATGGACCTAGGCAGCTTTCTGGTTCCTACAACTCCATGTCTCTTTGAAGAGTTGTAGTTCAATGGGCACAGAAATATCTCAATCAGGCAGTTGTGACTCTTCCCATAGTTCTGTGTCAAGTACTGCAAAAACAACACTCTCTGGAAACTTCCATCCTGGGACTTTCAGGAGGAGGCTGGCTCCCTCACTGAATTTCACATTTAGCATCTTTAAGTAATTTAAAGCTAAATGCCTACATTTGAGTAGATTCTTATGGGTTCTTTAAACCTATATGACTTGGCATTCTTTCAATTATCTCTTTTAAAATTTCTAGAGGACAGCAATGGAACAGTGCTGTCTTTATGGAAAGTCAAGCTTGAATAGCATGGAAGAATCTCTTATCTCCCCCATTAGACTGTGAGCACCTTAAGGACAGGGTTTATGTTTCTTTTATCTCGGTGTTCCCAGCACTTAGACCAGGGATTGACACAGAGTAGGTGCTCTAAGAATGCTTGTTGAATAAATAAGTGAATAAATGGGGGAAAATGGTATTAGAAGGCCCTAATACATACAGACTGAGCTGTAATCACTCCATTTAGAATTATCATCTTGGCTTTCCTTGACATTGTGGCTGTTACTGCTCCCCCCACCGCCAACGTTTTATTCTGAACATTTTCAAATGTACAAAAAAGTTGAAACAACTTAATAGTGAATACCCATCTACATATCATCTAGATTCTATAATTTATATTTTGCCATATATATTTGTTTTTATCACATATCTATCCATCAATTAATCTTTTTCTGTATACATTCCAAAGTAAGTTGTAAACAACTTCATCATGCATATCATTAACTAGAATTCAGTACTTGTTTACAGTTTTATTTTTTCTTTTGAGGTAAATTTTACACTTTATGAAATGCACACATCTTAAGTGTACACTTTAGATAAGTTTTAACAAATTCATACACTCGTGTAACTCAAACACCTACAAGATAGAACATTTCCATCACCTAGTCTCCAACTCCCAGAAGCAACCACTGTTCTAATTTTTCCACTGTAGATTAGTTTTGCTTGACCTATGACACTGTAGATAGTCACCTGTTCTAGAATTTCACATAAGCAAAAGAACATAGTATGTTCTCTTTTGCATAAGATTTCTTTCAGTCAGTATAATGTTTTTGAGATGCAGCCATATTGTTGCCTGTATTGGTAATTGTTCTTTTTTTGTTGAGGTACAGTATTTCAGTGTATGAATACACTGCAGTTTTTAATCCATTCTTCTATTGATGGACACTTGGGGTGTTTCTTTTTTCACAATTATGAATACAGTTGCTATAGTCTTTTTGTGAACATATGTTTTCATCTTGGGAAATTCCTAGAATTGGAATTTCTGGGTTATAGGGTAGGTATACATTTACTTTTATAAGAAACTGCCAGACTATTTTCCAAAGTGATTTTACATTCCCACCAAAAACATATGAGGGTTCTGGTTGCTTTAGTCAGCCCATTTTTGACAGAACAATTAAGCTCCAGTTAGTGTCACCCCCACACTCCATTCTGGATTCCTTAGCCCTGGAAGAGTAGCAGTGGTTGAGCTTCCCCTACAAGTTTATATATAATAAAGGTGGGATGACAGCAGTCATTTTAATTACATGTGATAGAAATGAACTGTGTGTATATTTAAGAGGAATGCTGTAGCCCATGGACTCTATTGGGTTTTCATAGTTATAATAGGGTAAAGTAGGCAAATTAGAGCATTAAGAAAGAATGACAACTTGCTTTTTAAAATTTACATTTTAGATCTAGATAATAGAAGTCATATCAAGTTTTGATTATATGAGGCAACAATCACGAGAAAAGGGTGACTAGCACAGCCTCTGCGAAGTTAGAAGAGATTGTCTTAAAATGTCTCCACACAGATCAAGTTAAAAGATTCCCTTTCCCTGCCCCCATGCTCAATAATCTAGACAGGATTTCAAACACTCTGAAAAGTGTAATGGAAAAGAATCTCATATAAAACATGGGCTCCAGCAAATTTCAGCAGGGGGAGTAGGGGAAGTAAAAAGAGTCATTCAGATCATTTGATAAGAGAACAGAGAAGATCTTGGCAATTTCCTTGTAATAGCTGCAATTCTTGGTAATTTAATCCTTGGGGGGATGGTGAAGTGAAGATATTCCCACATGCAAGAACATACACCAACAGATTTCTATTAGAGAAGACTGTTCACCAAAACTGAGGTCTTATTTTCTATCTGGTGATAATCTACAGAATTTCTTTTCCCCAAATCACTGACTTAGAAGTATAAAATTTACTGAATTTATCCAGTTTAGAGACTACTATAATTCTGCATAACTCTGTATGTGTCTGCTGGTTAACATCTGTGATACCATGAACCAACTCGGTCTGTTCTTCAGAGGTATGGGAAGATGAATAAAGAGTTTATGTTGACAAGGACTATAAACTAAGCAGTTGAACACACTCCCCCAGGCTTCCAGAATACAAAGAAAAAAGTAATCACTCCAAATGACCCCCAACTATTTAGAATTTCATACCATCAAGTCAGATGAACCAAAATTGCTACCACCTGTAAAGATTCAAAGAAATACAAAAATCACAAGGGTGGGGGGACGGGCAGATGTGCTTGGAGGAAGAAAGAACAAGCAGAGGAAGAACATGCTTGGAGCACCCCCTCCAGGGAAGTTCTGATCATATCAGAGACTAAGAAGTCCTGCCAGTTTGGAAATAAAACAAAATATCTTAACAATTCTTCTCATACTTAAGATTTTAAGAGACATTTGTTAAAACTTATACATCTTTTAGGATCACAGAAATGAAGGTCAAAAGCACAGACTTTTAGCTTTGGAAGGGACCTTCGGAGTCATTTAGTATAATTTGCCACCCAATATAAAACATCCCTTAAAAATGTGAATCTGTTTTCTGCTTGCATGCTTCCAGTTATAGAAAACGTAGTCTGCTCCAATTTTTGAAAGCTCTTGCTGTTGAAATGTTTTTCTCTTATTTTGAGTCAATCTGCTTCCCTTTAACTTCCAATCCCAGATCTTAGATAGCAATACTGAAGTCAGTCTTAAGACTCATTATTGTCCATTCATTTCTCTTGTCTTTAGTTCTCTAAAGTTAGCTCTTCATATATTTGGAGCTGGATATCATGAATCTCTTGAGTCTTCTCTTTACTATCCCCAGTCATTTTAACAAGATTTCTGGGCCTCTTATTAGCCTTGTTAACTTTTTCTTCCAAATGCATTTTATCAGTGTCTTTCTTAAAATGTGGCACTCCAAATGAAATGCAATGCCTTAGGTATGGGCTTATTATCATAAGTTACTGCCTCCAATTACAGTTGATGAAACAGTGCCTAGAAAGGTTAAATGACTTGCTTACATTTACCCAAACAGACAGGAGCAGAGACAGAAATAGGACATATATCTCCTAATTGTCAGATCAGAAGTCTCTCCCTCTGTGACACTGAAAATAGCCTGTTGGATAAGAAAACAGAGATGTTTCTTCAACATGGATAACATAGTTTGTATGATGACAAGAGAAATGAATGGACAATAATGAGTCTTAAGACCAAGAACTTCCTTCTCTTCCTAGGCCAACTTAAATTGGGTTTCCACTTGCTTGGGTCTCCATTCCTGTTCACAAAGGAAAATAAGATTTACTCTCAGGTAACCTCTCTGGGTGAAAGTCTTAAAGGATCTAGTAAAAGAGGATAAAAGTATATGGGTAGCCTCTGGTCTTGGCTTAAGAAGTGCAGTGCAGTTCATAGAACTTACCTGCACCTTCCATATGAAATCTCAACATTTACTTAGGCAATTTTATCCTCTAACATTAAAGGCAGCTTACAAATCATAAAGAAATTCAAAGCAAATATTGGCCTGGGTGGTGGCAGTGGTGGAGAAAGCCCTGATATATAAGCTGTGTTCACCTTTTTATAAAATGTATATAATTAAGTTACAGAATGAAGATAAGTATATTACCTCTGGGACAGTGGTTAAAATTAAGTTTGAGAGCACTGGGCAAAATAGCATTCTGATTGCATACTGGGCTGGGGTTTGGCATAGGTGCTTTCTTTGTATATCTTTCCCACATCCAACAAGTTCCAAATTCATCCCTCAAAATACATATGGAATTAATTCAATATATACTTACTGCAAAATCAACAAGACAAAAGGTATTGAGAGTTGAAATTCACACAAGAAAAAAGAGAACAAGACATGCATTAAAGGAACTCAGCAACTAGTGTTTAATGAGACAAACATGCAGACAAAAAATAAGTTATACCAAATCAGAGGAAATGGATGCACAGAATATCAACATACATAAACGGCAAGCTTTTTCTCCAAAAGCAAGATCCAAAGTTAGGGGAATAGTTTAGAATTGGGACTAATTTATACTCGACATCAGATTGAAAATCCATGCAATCCTCACAACACAAAAGGCTTCTGAAACCTGTCTTCTTCTGTCAATGGATAAACTTGCCCTATGAAATAAAACTGGCTTCTAGTATGAGCAGGCCTGGATAACAGCCTGTTGGAGCAGGATAACAGGAGGACAGCAGTCAGTGCCAGACCTAGCTTGCATGTTCCATTACGGTCAGCAGTGCAGTACTTTGACTGATATACCTGAACTTATCCATGACTGAGGATGGACAATGGGAAGAGACTGTGCTCCATGGTCAAAAGTGGTACTCGGTCCTTATTTGTTTGAGAGTGGGGCACTGCTATATTTGGAGTAGAATATAAAGAGACCAACTAAGACCAGCCCTGGGCAAGCTACATTGTCCTTCCCTTCCTGCCACAGGTTAGATTAGTAAGCAAAAAACTATTATTCTAGACACAAGCCACTCATCTCCAAAACAATGAGTTTTACAAGCCAAATAATAAATAGAAATGAAATCTAGGAATGCTGAATGCACTGAGAAATCCAAAGGGGTTGGAAGACAAGGTTGAATAAAGCAATTCTATAAAATGCAATCCAAAAGCTCTTATTGTTTACTACGTGGTAAATCATAATGGCAGGTGGGGTCTTAAACTGTTACACTGGAAAATGAGCTAGAAGAAGATAAGGTCACAGCCACAGGCACTAAATAAAGCACATACTTTATACATACAGCAGAATGCCCAGACATTGCAGTCTCACTGTTCTCAGTCACTGGTGCAAAGGGAAATTCTCTCAGGTTCTGCGGCAGGTACCGCAATAAAGACAAACAATAGTTCGCTTAGAACATCTTGGAGCTGGCTGATATTTGAATTCTGGGTATAAGATATTTAATTTCCTTTTTCTGAATTAAGGAACAGGCCCTACCCCTTGGTGTGTAAAGAAGGGATAATGAATCAAAATAAAGAGCAGATGTCATATATATTCAATTAAACCATGTTGATCTCTTTTGCCTATAGACCTGAAGACTGACATTCTATCTGTTGAATGGGAACAATGTTATAGACAGTCAAGAACCTAGAGCCCCTCATTTCTATTCTCTACATTGATGCTATCCTCATCATTTTCCTACTTTTACCATAAATATATACCTACAGTTTCACTTGGGGGCTTCTCACCAAATGAAAATCTCATGAGTATCAAAACAAAACAATTCAAAAGAGCTAGTTATTCATTTAGGTATACTTCTAGGTGCAAACACTCATATGTACACACAAGGAAACAAGCATAAGAATGTTCCATGAAGTGCTGTTTGTAACAACCACCACAAAATGGAAACAACTTAAATGATCATCAGTAAAAGAAAAGATAAGAAAATGTGGCATTATTAATATAATGCAATACTATATAGCAGATAAAATGAACAGATTATATCTCATTATCATCATGGAGAAATCTTGAAAATAATGTTGAATGAAAAGAATGTTGCAGAATGGTCTATAGTCTGATCCATGCAATAAATTTAGAAAACACACAAAGCAGCATTGTATATTTTTCATAGATTCAGATGGTTTAAAAGTACCAAAAAATGAACTGAGGGGCCGGCTGGATAGCCCAGTGGATAAGGCGTCGGCATACCACATGGGAGGCCCCGGGTTCGATTCCTGGGGATCTCTCCTAGCGGGCAGACCGCCTTGAGAATGGCAAGCCGCCTTGGGCGGGCCAGAGCCGCCGTGGGCAGGGCAAAAAGCTGCCATGGACAGGCAAAAGCCGCCACGGGCAGGGCAGGTCGCCCGCGAATGGAGCGCAGCCAGCCACCCGTGAACTGAAAGCCAGCCGTGAATGGAAGCAAAAGCCGCCCACAAGCGGGGAAAGCCGCGCCTGCGCAGTGACCAGTCTCGGCGCGTCGCCGCAGCGGGGGGGAGGGGAGATATGTAATAAAATAAATAAATCTTAAAAAAAAAAAATGAACTGAAAGGATAAATACCAAATTCATGGCAGGAATGGGTTTGCCTAGGCCTGAAAAAGAAGATGCTATCTAGGCTACAATGTTTTGCTTCTTTTATTCCTTTTCATTTAACTTTTCCCCCATCTTTTTAATATTCCTTCTTACTAATTATATAGATTTTTAACAATAATAAAGAAAAAATATAAAAGATAAAAATTTTAAAGCCTGGGTAAAGGGAACATAGAATTTGTCATATGATTCTATATACTTTTTAAACATTTCTCAAAAAAAAATAAACCCAAAACAAACAACAACCAAATCAGTTCTCCAAGGGGTCAATCATTTGACTACATTTACTTTGAGGTATGATGAAATGCACATATCAGGTGTAAGGAATTCTAAACATAAGTAAACACTTAGCACTACTTAAAATTTCCTCTGAAACTTAAAGGCAGAGAGTTCATGTCTATTTGAATTAACATTTACTATGTCAGATACGGGCCAGCCATGATTCTAGGCAAGGTCATTGGAGACAGGAGGCAGGATAGCCTAACAATTAAGTAGCTCTGGCATCAGACAAATATAGGTACCTCTCCTGGTTCAGTCACTTATTAGTGTGAATTTGGTCAAACTGCTTAACTTCTCTGAGCTTCAGTTTCTTCATCAATAAAATAATGCACATCTCACATGGTCTTTGGAGAATTACCTGAGATAATGTATAAACAACTGCTTAGACTTTGCCTAGCACATAGCAAGTATTGAAAAAAAAGGTGGAAAATGAAAGGGATGAGGAAGCATTTATTGAGGGCTTTTAAAAGTTGATCATTCTGCTGTTAATTCAACGTACATGATGAATGTAGCACATTCCCATAGTGGAAGATGTAAATGGGAGAACAGAGATAGGATGTGAGGTGATGAACAGGGACAAAAAGACTTTCA
>PVKH010003187.1:0-25425 GCA_004027955.1 Chaetophractus vellerosus | reverse complement strand
TGGTGATGAAGGAATGTGTAGGGAGGGCTGCACTTGGGGCATGCCTTTATGGAATATGAATATGTTCAAGTAGTTATGGGATGTTGTCTCAGTCAGGAGACCCACACAATAACCGAAAGAATATTGAGTTCCCATCCTGGAAAGTCCTGCTACATTCTTTAATAGAGCAGCAAGAATCCCCCAAGTACATGGGCAGTGCCTAGTGAAGGAGGACAGACCAATACACCAGGTCCTTGATATTCATGGTTGTACTTATGAACCTTGTTCTTGTGAAATTGAAGCTTAGCCTAGTATTATATATTGCCTAAGTGTTACCTCCTGAAAGCCTCCTTTTGCTCAAATGTGGCCTCTCTCTAAGCCAAAGTCAGTATATAAACACACTACATTCCCCTCGGCATGGGACATGACTCCTGGGGATGAGTCTCCCTGGTACCCAGGGATTATTACCAAGCACCAACTAGCGGTGCATTTGGAAAAAGAACTTGACTAAAAGGGAAAATATTAAATACAAATGAGTTTTTATGGCTAAGAGATTTCAAAATGAGTTGCAAGGTCATTCCAGAGGTTAGGCTTATGTGTGTCTCAGGAGGGTCCATTGACTGCCCACAGTAAACAGTGTCTCAAGCAGGGGTGCTCCTGAAAGCTCTGGAGACATCTAGACACTATAGGCAGGGCAGACAATCAGAATTCGGCACCCTCTCCGTGGGCCTTACCTTGGAATATATGTTCCCCAGTGTATCAGAGTTAAGACACATTTATAATTTCTACACTGATTTATGATGGTGATATTATGTTTCAGTTTTTTTCTATATGTCTAGTAGATGCTCCTTGTAAACTTTCATTGCCTTTTTTTCTGTCAAGTTATTGAAGTTAATACCCTACCCATCAGTTCTTTAAGTCAGTCACTAGATAATACTTCTACAGAATTCAGATGCTTTGTTTTCTTTGCTTTGCATTTCTGAAGAACATGGTATGTTGTTTTGCCTTGTCCCCAATAAGAAGAAGTGAATCCTGAGAAAGAAATAGGCATAGCTTGATTGTACCTCCACAAAAAGCTTTGGCTACTACCCCAAAAGGGGTTGTCATTACAAAAGAGCATTTCTAAAATCTATAAAGTAAATATATGTGGGCATATTCAGAAAAATAATGGCTCAATTTATAAGGCTGCTACAGTTTTTTTCCCAAAACTTGTAGGTACCTCTTTGTTAAATTACCCTGAAAACCCTAAATATGAATCCTTTTCATTTAGCATCATCTAGCTTAGTATTTTATAGCCCCAAGAGTCTCTTCCTTTCTTCAGGCTTTAAACCTACCATAGGAGTGTCTGAGTAGGTTGCCAGAAGAAAGGGTCCTGCTGTCTTCTAACCGAAGGGAAAAGAGATTGCCATTTGGGATAAACATACAAGGCTGGTGGACATTTGGGATTTGCCCTTGATAATGGTATTGATATGCCACCGAAAACCTCATTCTACCAATAGACCTATTTATCATCAATATGCATTTTTACTTTAAAGTGTATTCCTTAGAACACTGGGTTTGAATTAATTCCAACCACTGACTTTGAGTTAAATGCAAAAATTTAAAATATATCAACAGCAACAATATATTATACACTAATGATTTTAAGATATATGCTAGCTTAAATACAGATACAGGTTTATTTTCTGTAGGAGTTCTCAAAGTTATTAATAGACTTATGTGTATTATGAATCATGAAAATGGGCATACTATGTATAGCATTTTCCAAATATATTTGGACACAGAAGTATCAAGCAGTAATAGTTCACATGTGCAGTAGTAGTTCAAATGTCTAGTGTTCTATCTCTCATACTTTTTTAGGACAGGATTTTTCAACCTTGACACTGTTGAGAGTTTGGGTTTGATAATTTCTTGGACTGGGGCATGGGGGCTGTCCTGTCCATTCATGGTAGGATGTTCAGCAGCATCCCTGGCCTCTGCCCACTAGATGTCAGGAGCACCCTTAACCCAGTTGGGGACCACTTCTTTAGGAGGTATTGTTGATAATAGAGTCCTTTTCCTCACCTGACTAATTGTTCCACAGGCAACTTGGTCCAAAACACCTGTAGTCTTTTCCTTAAAGACTTGGTTGGCCACCATGTATGAGTTTAGATGAACTGGGCTAAGTTATTTTGTTTTTTAGTTCTGTTTTGTTTTAATTATTGCTTTTTCTGGAAACTCTCCATTGACATTTTCTATTCCAGGTATCAGTTAAAGATTTCTTCCTTTTTCAGAGAAGACTTGGTTGCCCACCATTTTTTTTCATTATATATAGTATATAGCACAGGAACTTATTTTCCATTTTGTGGACTATACAAAGTATAACTGTTACACATTTCCTGATATTCCCCTAATTTCCTACCTTAACTTTTGCCTTCAGACTTGGAACTTCCTCTTTATTCCTTTATGAACAAATATGTGCTTCAAATAGTTGATGTAGGCTTTAGGTTTGTTTGTGTTTGTTTTTTTAAATAATAATATTTTTGCTTCCCACTGTTGATGTTTAAGGTGATTCATCAGATGAAGTTTATTTTTGTTCTGGTTTGCTCTTTGTTTCATACCTTTTGGCTGGCTCAATTTCTTGACTAGTCTTATGATTTCTTGTTTCAGATAGAGATTTCTGTATTATACATGCATCTGATACAAAGAAAAGTATATAGTTTCTCTGCCATTTCTAAAATCATATAATATTTATTTTAATGGCATACCTTCTTTACTAGAAAAGCACTAATTGTTTTTGTTTTTGGGGGGGATTCTTTTTTAGGGAAAGCTACCAACGACAGGAATGACAATCACAAAGCTTGAGGACAGTGAAAATCATAAAAATGCATTTGAAATATCAGGTGATAGGCACAACTTTTGTAAATGCTATCTATCACTGTGTTGAGAGTTAGATTCATTTGTTTGCAGATTCTTAAGTATTTCAGAGGGATGATATTTAAGCATTGTTGAATTATATTCTGTGTGCGTGTGTGTATACATGTGTGTGCCTTTTACCTATTTTTCCATTTTAGCCTATTTTTTGTTATCTCTTCTAGGGAACATGATTGAGCGAATATTAGTGTCATGCAACAACCAGCAGGATCTACATGAATGGGTAGATCATCTACAGAAGCAAACTAAAGTCACATCAATTGGAAACCCCACTGTTAAGCCTCATTCTGTGCCATCGCATACCGTAAGGACTCATGTGCTGTTCCTACTTCCAAACTCCAGACAATTAGCCATTGGTTGACTTGACAGGAAATGATCATGTACTTTAAAGCAGATTTAATATGTGGATCAATAATGCAAAATATTTGCTTCTTTCTCTCTGCAAATATTTGCTTCATATCCTTCTAATAGTGAACAGTTTCTCAATGATCATTATTGTGAAACAGTCCTAAGAGTCTGTGTACTCAAACACAGTTCAATGAAACTTGGGTAGAACATTACTTCTTTTGTAAGAATCGATCTAACAGACTAACTTGGGAGAGTTTTCAGCTGAACTACCAAAGAGCCACTAGTCCAGAGATTATTATTTTTTTGAACATTTTAACTGTATTTGTATGTTTCATAAAAGACAACATAAAATAGATGATTAAGATGATTAAAATGGGTCAGATTCATATTGATAGCATTAAAATGTAATTTTTAACTCATTTTGATTTTAAGAAATTTATTTATCTTCTACTTACACAAGCTCAACAGCCTTTTGGTTTTTTAGATACTTATAACATTTCAAAATAGATTAACACCAAATTTCCAGTGTTTAAAACCTCTCTGGTATTTTATGCTTAAGATATTGGTATTTTTTTTTAACAATTGATCATATTTATCACGTAACAGTTTAAAAGTGGCAAAAACCTTTTTAATAATGAACTGTGATTACAGAAACATTTTCAGTTTGTAGATTTGTTTCACGACCTTATATAAAGTTTTTATGGTCTTTATTAGGATGTTTTCTGCATGTAAGTTCATTTTCCATTTTTTATCCTTCAAATTAAAAGTTTTAGCTTAGTGGCAGTAGAGAGTTATACAGGAACTCTGTTTTCTGCATTATTTTTCTTTAAACCTACAACTGCTCTAAAAAAAAATAAAACATAATGCTAAAAGCAAAAATTTTTAGCTCAGGAAAGGTCGCTATGATGTAACAGTTTGACAAGTTTCATTGTGCAACTCTTATTCGTTCAACAGTTTGAAGGTTAAAACTACTCACTTGCTTTAGCTAACATTTCATTTTGAATGGCTCTGCCATTTGTATAACTTCTCCTTCCTTTTAAATATACTTAGCTTTCACGGAACTAAATTTATTCTAAGGACATATGTATGTAATATGTGTGTATTTATAAAGAAAAATGGAACTGCTTTTTTCATTCAGATTCTCAATAACAGCCTGAAGCTAAAGTTTATAAAATTTTATATCAAGCAAAACTTTGCTCTATATTTGGATCTTTTCATGTTACTTAATGGCACAGCAGGCTTTCCTTCAACAGGTGGTTTAGTCCTTGCTGTATAGAAACTGTATACAGACATTTGAAATGTTCTACATTCTCCCTAGGCAGTTTTTCTTTTCAGGAATTGTGGATTGTCCTTGTGATCTGACTATATCCAGCATGAATAATACTCTAATTTTAGCATAAAACATAATTTCTTTTGACTTTTTCAAGCAACCATTACTTATTATGACACTGCTAACGGGTGTTTTGCATAATTTTATCTTTCTGTGAATTATTTGAAAATTATTTTGTTGCGGTTTTTGTAGCATGTTATGAATCTCATACACACACCCTTCTTTTTCCACCAAGGACCAGCATGTGATTATTGTAGCCTTCATAGAAAAATGCTCGCATTCTTGAATACCATGGTATTAGCCATTGTATGGGCTTCCCTCTATCCATGTATTTCAAATATTGTTCAGTTCTTTCTAGTGGAACTTACTTCATTTGGTCAGTTCACATAACTCTTCAACTCATCCTCCCATTAAGTGCACCTTGCTATTGGCTAATTTGAGTTTATTAGCTAATTTTGAGTGTTAACTTATTTGTTTTATTTAACAATTTCTCTTTTAACTGTCAGTATGTTGGAATATTTGGGGGTTTTCCAGGAATATAAACCCCTTCAACAACTTGTTCCTCTGAGAAATTGGATTTTGAATAACTTTGATTAAAGCTGAATTTTCCAAGAAATTAACTCGTTTTATCCAGGGAGTGGGCAACTTTTTCTATAAAGAGCCAAATAAATAATTTTGGCTTTATGGGCCATATGGTTTCTGCAATTGTACTTTGTGGTTGTGATGTAGAAGCAGCTATAGATTGTAGTAAAGGATTGGGTGTGGCTGTGTGCCAATAAAACTAAAAAAAGAAAACAGGGCAGGCCCTACTTTTGCAAACCAATGAATAATAAGTGTCTTAGGAGAAAAATTACCCTCCCCCTTAGCACATTCCCAATAAAGGAATGCCTGTTCTTTTATAAAATATTGATTTTTATACCAATTGAAATACTTTTTTTCCAAGTGTTGTTCCCATGGCAAATAAAGAGGTAGTTTGTAAAATATTCAGGACTTTGGATATTCAGTTTAGTGCTGCTCATTACTGATAGAAATAATGCAAAGAACTCTATTCTTAGTCCAGGTATGTCACAGGTGACTGTGTTTGGCCCAAGAAACTGATTGTTTAATGTCAGAGGTTCAAAAGAAATAATAATTTGAGGGTTGTTTTATTGGGAGTTTTTTTAAAAGACTGAATTAAATCTATTTATCAAGGTTCCTCCTACAGTAAATGTGCTAGTGTCTTATGTTTTGTTTCTTCTCTTCTCTCAAACTTCTGTGCACTTGGCAGCTTCCTTCCCATCCAATCACACCATCCAGCAAACATTCAGACAGCAAGCCAGTGCCACTGACTCCTGCATACCACACGCTCCCACACCCTTCACATCATGGGACTCCACATACCACCATTAACTGGGGACCATTGGAGCCTCCTAAAACTCCCAAACCTTGGAGCCTGAGCTGCCTGCGACCTGCACCTCCTCTACGGCCTTCAGCTGCTCTCTGTTACAAAGAGGTGAGGTCTTTTGGCCATTCAAATAGCCAGAGTAAAAAGTATGGCATAACAGAAGTAAGCATAACTTGAAATCTGGGTGTGTTAATTGGTCATTCTGTACTTCACCCCATTTTTTTCCCCCATATCAATGAATTAGACATATTGGCAATCCAATATTTCTCTCTGTGACATAAAAAATACAGATTAGCTTTTGCAGAACTGTGCAGAAGGGTCTGCCTTCATTCTTTTATTTGTCCTTCCCTTCTGCTGCTTAAGGGGCCTGAGAGACCCACAGTATGGAAAGGGTATGTGTAATATCGGATCCTTTCTGTGCACTTTCACAGAAGGACCTTTATTATGCAGGAGAACCCTGTACTCACCAGATGAGTGCTGCTTCTGAGGGCCTTCCTTAATCTGTGCTAATCTCTGAGGAGCAAGGAGAGCAAAGGAACTAGAAAAACTTTACAGGGGCTTCCTCTTTGCCTCTTGCTAAGCCTGAACTTATTTTGAACTTCCACTTGGTGAGGGGTATCATTTTATTTCTGCATGCTATTCTGTTGTCCCTTTTGATCCTTTCTTTAAGTTGAGATCTTCCTGTCCAAGAACTCTACTTTTGTCACTATAGAAGCTACTTAAGTTGAAGGAAGCATTTTACAAATAAAAATGAAAAGAGAAAAAAAAAAATCAACTCTCTTCTTTGATGTGTAAGAAATTATAACACACTCTTGTTGCTCTTCTCCATTCTAATTCAGTATTTTATATACACTTTGTGCAGTTAAAATACAATTCTTATCCATGAATAAATATTAACAGTTTCATATACTTAAACCTAAATCTGCTTTTGATATCTTGAAAAATTTTTATTGAATAGATATGGCATGTCTCCATTTGAGGAAACTGATAATAGAAGTGATGAGTGTGTTGAAACATTGTTGTCTGGTATCAAGTTTCTATGTCCAGTTGGGGACCATATTTGCAAAGGTAACCAGAGCAGACCCTCCATATTTGCTACCAGCACTAAATAGGCTAAGACACATAGAAAAGTGCTATATAAGAAGTTATAATCAATTCTTTACAGTTTTTTTGGGGACCTATATCTTTCTGGTAGCCATATGCCCCCTGTCAAGAATTTTTATGATGGGCAGTTACTTAGAGAATATTGATGTTCTTTTAATATAGTTTATTGCTGACAGTACAAAGGAAAAGTGAGATAATGTAAGCAAGAAATTGTGGAGCTTTAATTGCTGGAGCAGAAAATTGGGGTAAAACTGTTAAGCTTATATCAAGGAAGTGAGGTAGCAAGGAATTTAAAAACAACAACAAAAAGCAAAGAAGAAAGAGTGAGGGAGAAGGTATTAAAGAATGCATTAAAATTTTGATTTTGCATAAATCTGGCTGTAATTGTTTTTGCTGGACTCCCATTTTGGTAAAAAGGTTTCATGCTCTATAATTGTCCAGTGTTACTGAGCACTTTTAAGACATTACATTTTAATCAGACAGAAGGGCATTAATTTATTCATAGCAAGTATTTATCTCTGTTAGTCTTGAATTAGGGAAGCTAATTTATTTTTAGGCTTTCCAGCCATTGAGAATATATTGTATGTATTTCTTCTGGAACTGATTTCTGCTGCATTTCTAAGAGTTCTTAAAATATATTTATTTTATTTCTACAGAAAAAAATTCTAAGAGGTAACTTTAAATATCAGACTTTTTTTACTCTGTGCTTCCAGTTTGGTTCATCCTGCAGTGCATCTCACCTTCTGAATCTTGAATGGTTTATATAATTTGAATGATGCAGAAGTTAGTCTTTTTTTCATATCTATATTTAATATATGCTTGACAGTTGAAACTTCACAACTCCCCTTTTCCTCCATCCACTGATTAGGCTTTGTCTTGCTCATTTAGTTTTATAGTTTTCTCTTCTGCGGTTTTTACAAAGATGTCTTATGTTATAAAGGTAAGGGATAGATCATTATATTTTTAAACATAGCTCTAAATTTACATGTACATGCCATACTTATGCAACCAGTGCCAAAGTTCTATTGCTTTATTCCTCTCCTCTCAAAGCCAGTTAACTGATCACTTATTTCCTTTTCTTCTCCCTTGAGGCTTCACATATTTTCTTAAAGGAATCAGTTTTTACTTACCTTTCCTTTAAAAATAGCTTTAGTTTCCTCATCTATTTGTAGTTAGATGTGTCAGATGGGTCCACTCCTCCAAAATTAATAGCCCTTTGCACCCCCTGGGAGTAGGTATGGATCTCTTTGTTCATACATTATGCCATGTCAGTTTTTTCTTCCATCCAAATTCTGCCAGCCAACACAACCTTACTATGTGTTGTTAAAATGCTAATGGGATCCAAATAATGCGAGTAAATCTGTTTTTATTAGAGCCAAGAAGAAATATTAATCAATGACTAAAGGTGAAAATGGCTTATTAGTTTTAAATTAATGTTCAGCAGCTGACAAAGGCTGTAGTACTTTAATATTTCACACCTTAGCAGCAATCCTTACTGATACACCAGTAAAAATTATTGGCTTTGAAGTGTTTCAGCAATCTTCTTTTTCCTTTTTATTTCCTTAGGATCTTAGTAAGAGTCCCAAGACAATGAAAAAACTGCTACCTAAGCGCAAACCTGAACGGAAACCTTCTGATGAAGAGTTTGCATTGAGGAAAAGTAAGTAAATGTGAATGAACAGCAACAACAACAAAAAATAGGTTTCTGTGTTACAAAGGCCAATGTTTTCATAGAATGGAGAAGTATTTGAAAGGTCTTCAAAGACTTTAAACAAAAGTCAGGGTTTTTGAGCCTTAGTATCACTCCTGAAGATAATACCTTAGGATATATAACAATTGTTTGAGCTTTGCTTGGCAATGATGGAAACAAACTATTTTGGCATTTATACAGGCAAGCAGAGGATCAGTATTTGAAATGCAAAGAAATGTCTAAATGTTAATGATGAAGCATGTGCATATATTTTTCCCTTAATAAAATAGTTTACACTCTCATGGCATATAAATTGTTTACATCACATTTTAGGGACGAAAAGGGGCATACTAGCTTTGGATTACCTCCATTTCATCAGTGAAGCTAAGCCAAGTGTACAGTTTAGACCTGTGGATCTCACCTGCTGTTCTAGACCCCTTTTTTTGTTGATAAAAAAATCTACCTACCCTTTCTCAAATGCCATAATTTCCTGAAGCTTTCTCTTAAGTCTACTGACTGAATGTGACTTGTTCTTTTTAGACTTCACCCACATTATTGCTGTTTCTTTTTTATTGTACTTATTTATATACTTGTATGTTCTCCACTTCTCAAGTATAAATGTCTTAAAAAAAAAAAAAAAAACTCTATCTAATTCAGTCCAGATTTCTTCTACATCCTTTCACAGTGAACATCTTATACCCATTAGGTCCTAAGTTGATACCAATTGAATAAAGCTTATTTTAGAAGCAAGTGATTAGAAAGATTCACTACTCCTCCCCACTCCCCCATTTCTTCCCTGTGTCTAGACCATTTCCTGATAGTGATTGTCAGAAAGGAATACCCGGTATTAAGTCTAACAGGTTGCTGTGGGACTGCTTAGCACTAAATGTAAGTACTTGAGATAGGTAGATAGGTGATCAAGCCAAGAAAGACAGAAGAGCTTGCCCTTAGAGAAGTTGTCAAGGTCTGTGTTAAAGATCTCTGTCACCCTGCCCCTCTGTCATTTTCTGTCTTCCTTGTTTCTACAACTCTTCATTCTCCAACTACCACCGATCTCAAGACTTAATAATGTTAACCAATCTGCTAAGCCCAACTTCTGCCAAAGATGAGAAAAAGAAAACTGCTAGAGATCTTTACAGGTTTTTGTGGCTTTCTGGAGTATTACTACTCTTTTTTTCACGTTACCTATTTGGGACCCCTTAAGGATTTCATTTCCAAAAGAAGGCTCATGGGAGAGGTACTTCTAGTCAGAATCTGGGTATCACTGACATCACAGTGAGGAAGGAGGCTCACTATGGTATAGTGGTTAAGAAAGTGGTCTCTGGAACCTGACCAATCTGCACTTGAAACCCAGCTCTGTCGCTTAGTTACTGTGTAACCTTGGCAAGTGACTTATCTCTGAACCTTAATTTTCTTATCCTTAGTGTGACGATTATAATAAATTGGAAGAATTAGATGAAATAATGGACCTATAAATTGCTCAAACTTTAGCTGTTGTATCCTAATCATCTTATTTACAGTACAACAGGCACTAAAGCATAAGTTGCCTTCCTGCCTATTTATTTTCCTCAGATCATAAGCATGCAAGATGTTAAGGTACCTGACTGCCAGAACAGTGCCGCACTCACAGAACACTTAATGAAATGGTTGGTTGATAAGCAGTGTATTTTAGTGAAAAAGAGCTAAATTTAGGATCAGATAGCTCTAGATTTGAATACCTGCTGTGCAGTCTTTTATCTATAAAAGGAAAATAAATACCTAACTTGTAGGATTGTTTTATGATTTCCTTCATTCAATAAATATTTATTGAGCACCTCCTGTGTGAAAGACACTGTACTGGGCACTTAGCCTATGGCTGCAAATAAGATATTCATGTACTTGACAGGTATTTATGTGGCTGAAGTAGAGTAGTGATGGAGAGAGTAGTAAGGGAATAATTCAGAAAAGTAATGAGATAACAGGCAATCCATGGTTTCTTTGGTGAATGGGAGACCGTAGTACAATTTTAACAGAGGATTTGATCTGACTTTTATGCTTTAATAGGGTCACTCTGATTGCTGTGTTGAGTCGCTAAGAGGCAAAGACAGAAACAGGGAGACCAGTTAGGAGGCTGTTGTAGTAATCCAGGTGAGGGTGAAGGATGATGGTGGCTTGGACCATGGTGATAACAATAGATTTCAGATGTTCTTTGTCGTCTTTGGTTGTCACAACTGGGTGGATACTACTGGCATCTAGTGGGTAGAAGCCCAGGAATGCTGTTAAACATCCTACAATGCACAGGACAGCCCCCACAACAAAGAATTATATGACCTAAACTGTCAGTAGCACTGAGATTGAGAAGCCTGACCTACCGGATATGCTGTTAGATTGAATGTGTGAGCTGTGCAATACAGGGAGATGTCAAGGATGGCTCCAAAGCCTTTAACCTGTGCAACTACAAGAATGAGTAACGTTTACTGAGGTGGGGAAGACTATGGGAGGAGCAAGTTTTAAGTGTGTGGAGGGGTGGAGGAGGAAACATGGAGAAAGACAACTCATCAAATTTGATATCTCTATTAGACAGCAGGAAGAAATATCAAGTAGACAATTAGATATATGATTCTGAAGCCCATGGGAAAGATCTGTGCTGGTGGTAAAAATTCCAGAATTATCAGTGTTTAGTTGGTATTTCAAGCTAAAGGTTGAAATCATGAAACACAGTGAGAATAGACAGAAGAAAAGAAATACATGGTTGGATTCTAAGGCACTTCAGTATTGAAGGAGGGACCAGTGAGATAAGAAAACCAAGCATCTTCATGTAGAATAAAAGAGAAATATTCTATAAATGATCTTTATGTAAAGATTATATAAATAGTGCTTTGTACATAAGTGTTTAGTGAACTTTACTCCTTTAAGTCATAATCCTTATATTTTATATTTATAAATATATATTTTATATTTTTAAATTTATTATATTTTCATAAGATATTTAAATTGCTTTTTCCTGTCCCTTATCCTTTTCAATTTGGAGATGGGGGATGTTGTTTTTCTTATAGATTAGTAAGATAACCTTTATATTTAGGTGTTAACCCTTGCCAGATATATTGCTGATAGAAAATACTTTTCAAAAACCAAAAACTATTTTTAGTTATAACTTTTCTTAATATTGACAAACAGTTATCTGACAAGAAAATAAAAGAAGAGATTGCATTAATTGTCATCATTTTTTGGTTGAATTAATGACTTTAAATTCATCTAGTTAATTGTACTAATAATTTTTAGTTACATTTTTAAATGTACTTTTTTTTTCTGACAGGCACAGCTGCTTTGGAAGAAGATGCTCAGATTCTAAAAGTTATCGAAGCTTACTGCACAAGTGCCAAAACACGACAAACACTCAATTCAAGTAAGTTTATATTTCACAATAATAAAGTAAGAATTGTAGTGTTTGTTTAACAATCTAAAGTTAATTGCTTGTTTGGGTCCATCATTGCACAGCTCATGTGCCTGAACTGTTTTTTAGTGAGTGATGTTTCTGTAGCTTAGCAAGTAACAGAACAGTTTGAGCCTGAAGTCTTTAAGTCATGTTAAAAGAATCTGAGCTGTCATTAAAATAACTGATTTTCTAGATAACATTCTTCTGGAAATATTTAAGTATAACGTATGGCCAGAATTTATAAACTTTCCTTTGCTTAAAGAAGGTATGTCTGGAAGACAATGGAAGATTGATTCCACTAGTTAAACTATTAGTGTAGTATTGGAATTACTTTTAACTTTAGACTTGTCCAAAATGTAAAACTATTGCAAAGCTTCTTTTAGAATTTTAGCCTCTCCCCCACCCCCACCCCCATGCCTTTCTTTTTTTACATGATTGCTTTTTAAAATTTTTGGAAATAGACACCAATTAATGAATTTGGCAGATTTCAGTGCCACCTGAGTTTGCCTCTGTTCAGTGCATATCTTATATGAAACATTGTTAATCTGTTTTGTTGACAATGGAAAGGTTGTTTTTTAATCCTCCCCAGGAATGCAGAGAGTGGAATGCAGTATGGTAGAGGCAGATATGTAGTAGTGCATCTATTTGTTCAGAAGAAAGAGGCTTGTTTTTTCCCCTTATTGCTGGCATCTGTATTCCCTAAATGGCTGATATTTTATGACTGTGCTTTCTGGGATGACCATGGACACTATAGGTTGTCCATGTAAAGTTGTTTCTTATGCTGGTTATTTTTTTTGAGAACTGATAAGTTATATATTACTTCTGACATAAAAACTGATTTCTACTAGATTTTATGTGTTTTCACTTCCCTTTCCACCTTGACTTTTGGCAAATCATTTTTTCTTATCTCTTCAGTTTCATCACCTGCAAAATGGTGGTTAAAATTAGTGTCATGTACTTATATTAAAATAATGCTGGGGCGGGGGCAGAAAAAGGTGGGAAAAGCTATTTTCCACTGCTTTAGTTTTTGTTAAAGATAACTACAGCTATAGAGATAGGGCTAGCTGGATTAAATTCTATGTTGAATCTGCAGATTATCCAGAAACCTCTTCGTGGCCGATATTTTACCATATCTTGCCTGTGACATTAAGACATTTTACTAGGCATCAACACTGTTCTCTTTTGCTGGCACTCTCTCTGTTGAAAATGCCTATTCATAGTAACTAGTTAGTAGAGTAAGAAAGCAATGGAAAGTCCTGGATAACCTATCAAAATATAGAATTAGTATATATTATTATATATATATAACCAAGTATTTATTTGTAAAGATAGATTATTATGACATACGGCCTTACAGGTTCATTTATTTGATAAGGATTGTGTTTAGATTTAGGTTTTTTTTTTTCAATTAGTCGTCTCATTTTCAATTACTTGAAACAAAATTTTAACCACTAGTCTTGTAAAAACAGACCAGGTAACCTGAGCGTTTTTGTGTTTTAGTGCAAGGCGCATTTTTTCTTGAGTCAGCGCCATGTGTGCTTGTGGCTTTGCTTCTTCTGGCTGCCTGAAAGGACAGCCCATAATTTGTGCAGATCTTTTCTTATCACAATGCCTATACGTATTTCCATCTCTGCTCTACAAGAAAAGCATTGGACAATACATTGATTTTTTTTTTTTAATTTGCTATTATGAGCAAACAAACCACTCTGGCCTCGGGATTATAATCATATATGGCCTTAAACCTAATATTCTTAAGAAAAGATAGTGATATGAGGAATTAATGCTTTTGCTGTAAAGGTGGTGTACTGAATCCAGACAATTTGGAACTGTATATCATAGTGAAAGCAACTCTTTCCACATTAAATGCTTACTAAAAACAATTTTAGAATAATGATTTATTTACGTAAAATTCACTTCTGTTCAGTATACATTTGGATATCAAAAAGACTTTATAAACCAAATGTCTTTGGTATTGATTTCTATCTCAAGGAAGTAATAGCTGTCATTGAATTTTGTGATTTAGTTTTAAGGAATCCCAGATAGGCCATGCTTATTCTTGTTATGGTTTGGAAACAGAATTAACTTTGATCAAAAGAGGGAACAAGGAAGGAATCAGTGATTGTTTTGGTTTGCCATTAAAAATCATAAAGGGAGTCCTCTTGTTTCTTATTTAGTGTGTACTTAGAGGACCCTCCACCTTCTTACCCCTTTCCAGTTCTGCATGTGTCTCAATCATGATTGCTTGCCCAGTTTCATTGGTACAGTTGCCAACCACTCATGGGGTTATTTCTGTTCTACCATTTTGCATCCACCTCCTTCTGTTGCCCTCCTTTTAAGTGGTGGCATTACAAGGTCACACTTCTCTTTTCCTGACAGTAAAAGGGTCTGCATCAAGGTTAGTAACATTGTTAACAGACGTGGCTTCCCATTTTATCCATTTCCACTGGTTGACCTCTGATGAGCACTATTAAGGAAATGTACTGTATTCAATAGATAGTGGAATGAGGGGAGGTAGGCAAATCTAGAAGAAAGTGGACCCTATTTTAATTCCTTTCTCCACTCTGAAATTTTTACAGTAGTTATGTATTAATAAGGTAAGTCTTGACCCCCATCATTAAGATAACTTCTGGTGATTTATGGTCTTGACAAAGAGATAGCTGAAGAAGTAAGTAAAAAATCCTTTGAAACTGTTTTGCATATAATATATCCACTTAACAAATAGGAAACAATTTGTAGTTAGCCACATAAATGATTCCGCTTACAAATAATGTCCTAAATGAGACTATTTGTTGTATAACGTGGAATTGAATTGGGTAATTGTCAGATGTCAGAGCTGGTCTTAATTTATAAAAGATTTCTTAAGTGATGGCTTTATAGCAGTAACGTAATAGGAGCAGTTTGCAAACAATATCATGATTTAGGTTTATTAATGATTGATAGAATTTTATTCTAAGGCTTGTGCTAAATTCATTATTAAAATCCAGCCATAAATAAGGATAAACAAACATTGATGGCATTTTTTTTTAACAATATTTTCTCTTTTCCTTCTCTTCCCATCACCTTTTGCTTTTGTTTCCATGTTTTTTGGTTGTGGCTGTTCCTGTTTGTTCTCCTCTTCATCCCACCTTTGCCTATCCACACCTGTCATTTCATTTCACCCATACATCCTTAGCATGGCAAGGCACTGACCTGATGCATAATCACGTCTTGGCTGATGATGACCAATCAAGTCTAGACTCCTTGGGTCGTCGCAGTAGCCTTTCTCGTTTGGAGCCTTCAGACCTCTCAGAAGACTCTGACTATGACAGTATATGGACAGCCCATAGTTACAGAATGGGTTCTACATCTCGTAAGAGCTGTTGCTCATATATCTCTCACCAGAACTAATGCACTTCTGAGCTTTTCTTAACAAATGCTTGTTGTATCACAGCCTGCTTTTCTTAGATGTTTTCTTGCTGTTCCTTGTCTCTTTTAATGTGATATTTTAACAACTTTTGAGAGCGTTTCTGGTATTTTCCATTGTACCTTGTGGAGACTTGATTGCCAATTTTAGTATACATTCAAATTACTGACTGTTGAAGGAAGATGGTATATTCACATAAGCCTATAACTGAGCAGTTCTTTTTTTTAATGGATAGTTATTGATGATATATAGCTCCAAATGGTTTGGTTTTTTATTCTCAGTGTAGCAACTGTTTCATTTCTTTTTTGAATACAGCTGTATGAACACTTTTATATTTTATATTGAAACCATACAGGTTTGTGATCTAAGTGCCAGCAATATGGAAGAGACTTTAGCCTTATAGTGATCTAAATTTTTAATGTATAATCATTCATCAAGTAGTTGTGGAGAAATAAGTAGAAATAAATATGCAACAAAAGTACTGTGAATTCACTTCAGATAACTGTTTCTGAGGAACCTATAAGAGATTTGGTATCCATGAAGAATGATCTGTTTATGTTGCTAGCATGGGTTCTTTGCCTTGGCAGATGTGAAGAAGAGTCTGCTTCATGTGTTTTAAGAGGTTGTCTTCACTATCCACAACTCTGTGCTTTTCAGTATACTCTCATTATGGCAGTCTCCTTGTTTCCCATTTGGCCATGATATTGGGAGTTCTTCTCCCCAAAGGCAGACTTTGCTGTCAGCGATCAGACATTCACTTTGATCATCACACCAAACTGTCTTTAATTGGATTAACTTTATTATATGGTACTTAGCTAGCTTATACCACTCTATTAAAGGTTTCAAATTCAAAATCTGAAGCATCCTGCTTCTGAAATTGTAGATTAGACTGAGTTCAGATAGGCATTTGGTATACTCAAAAAGTCAAATGCTTTGGCATTAGTCATAACTTGGCTGCACCCCTGACATTCTTATTTATGCTGTCTGTGATAGCCATGAACCCATTATTTGTTTTCAGCAACTAGCTGCAGTGAAACTCCATCTACAGCAACCCCTGTAGTGTATAATACTAATTCTTTATTGTCATGGGATGTCTGAGTCTATTGAAGAAGACTTAATTGGGTTGCCATGTAACTCACTTATAAGGAAATCTTATATTTGGGGGGAACTCCCCCACTTTTGGGGATTTGTTGTAAGGAGATTTCACTGGCCTCACTCAGACTAATTTTTGCTTCAAAAAGAACTGAATGTGACATGTTCCATCCAGTTGTAGCATTCAAATCACATCCAGTCATTACTAGAGGGAAAAAATTGTGTTCTCTTCAACTTTGATGTACTTAGTGTTAAAATGGAACCCTAAGGTTATAAGTATTTGTTGAAATTAGTTTCTGAAAACAAGATGCCATAATAAATTGGGAATAACATTTTTTCCTTTCTTTAGGATGGCTGTAATTCCAGGTGGCTGTGATTTCTTTCTTCTTCCACCACCCCACTCTTTCACCAAATTCATGTATTCAGTGTTCTGATTTTGTTTACTCAGTGATAACTGATGCAATACATGATTGTTTCCTGGGAATTGGATTCTGAGGTGCTAGTGAACAAGCTCAGAGGTGCTAGTGAACTTCAACCATTGACATATTTTTTAGAAAGTCATACAGCTTTATTACTACATGATATGAGTTGATTGCACAGAAATCGTTCTTTCTGAGGTCATTAGGAAAAGTGATAATTTCAAATATTTGTCCATCTGTTCCCAGGTAGCTTCTGAACTACTTACATCATCTAGAAAGTTCATATATTTTTAATATCAATTAGTATGTAAATAAGAAAGTTGAGAAGCAATCTTTTAAAATTAGTCAGAGCCCAGTATTAATCCACAGTGTAAGTGAGGTTTCTGTATATTCGGCAAAATGGCAAATAGAATTTTTGGAGAAATATAACTGCAAAATTTATATACTTACTATCATGTAGTGAACTTAGAAGCAATTTAGTTTTGTTTTATATATACATACAATAGTCATCTTTTCTGATATTAATAGTAGAATATATTTTTGTTTGCGTCGAGTGAGACCGTAATAATTAGTGCATTGGTTTAAATGCCTTTGCCATGCCTTAGTAAACTTGGGTTGCATATGTCATGTGTGATATATACCACAATATTGAAATGAAGTTGCTGCACTTGAACTTTTCTTTAACACCAAATATCATTTGGGTTATTTTGATTAGACATTTTAATTGATATTCTACACACCAAAGTTTGGCAATTTACCACTATTCATTTTTGTACTAGTTAAAACCATTATCATTATTTTCTTTGATGCAAAGATCACTGCAGTATAATAATCTGGCTTTTTGTTTGTTTTGAATGTCTAACATAATTAGCTTTTGTGACCTGGTTAGAAGTGTTAGTGCCACGGGCCTAAAAAAAAAAAAAATTCTAGCGTGGCAAAGGTGATATGACGTCCAAAGGGTCAGTGTTTCTATTTTTGTGGAACTTTAGTCATGCTGATAATAGTATCTTATGTTTATGCAATTTTGTAATATATATGTGTACAGTTAGTATTATAATGAAAGGATAAAGAATCTGAATTAGAAGGTAGGTTTAAGCCATTATCAAGCTCTTTGCAAATGGCTTAAATGGTGTTCCCATTGAATCAGTACTTGCCATAAGTATTTAATAAGCTATATCATTTGTGTGTTTTGCATAAAATTGCCAAAACACAGTAATGTGTATATAGTGGTATCAGACTTTGGGGGAAAAAATATATATATTGTGTTTTTTTTATCTGTGAATGGGAAAAGCCATTTTTAGTAGGTGACTGCCATTTGAAAAAATCAATTGGATGTATATCTGAATGTTACATTGTATTGTACAGTATATGCATATTATTGTTTGTGGTTGCATATGGCAATGAAGTGTTTGTTTTATAAAAAAAAAAGACATCTGTTATGTACAGTTGAAATAAATTTTGCATTTGCTAGCCTGTGGCTTTTAATATTTGTTATATGGGGGGAGGGAGGAACAGCATAGTTACAGTTTGATATTATTTGGCTGTTCTCCTGAATGTAGCGTTTTACACAGGAAAGCCAGGCGGTAGAACATTTTCTGTCTGCCTTGATAGGAAAGATTGCACTTTCTTAGGGTTAAATATGTCTGGGCAATAGAAGGTCACTCTTAGTACATCTTTTATTTCATCTATTTCCTCTTACATTTACAATTTAAAAATAAGTTTCAGTCACTGGGAGGTTTGTCTTCAGGAAGAAGGCTTTTCATTTTTTGTGAATAAATGGAAAAAGGCACAACTTTAAAAGATTTTTATTAAGAATAAGGTCAGTTTTTAATTTTTGTTCCTATGAAACCCATGCCCAGCTGACCAAGGAAAGGAAAATGAAGGAAAAGAAACACATTGTACCAGGTACAGGACTAGGTGCTTTTAATGACTCAAAAAAAGAAAACACATGATAAACAAATGTAAATAATTTTCTAAAAATAGTATTTACTTTTTCATTCCTTAACTAAAAAAAGAATCTGAATCTTACCATAGCCATAAATGACCAAATGACCTAGCTGACTTTTGGAGAGGTTTTATTAAATAGATTTTTTTTTAGGTGTAGTATTTTGCTCCATTCTGTAAGTTATTTCAATTTCAGTTGAGAATAGTTAGTTGCAGGTTTTGTATTACTAATTGAAGTTTATATGAGTTTTGCCACAAATGTACTAGACCCCTGGCCAAATAGGCAGATATTCTTTTCTGATGAACTTAAAATGTTTTTAGACTTTTGGTGCACACAAACTCACATATGCATATATACACAGTCGTACACATAACCTGAGCTTGACCCAGTCAGATGAAGTTATTTTGAAAGCAGTTAGTTGTATGTAGTCAAATAAGGCCCTTATATGGTATTCTTACAACAAAGACGGCCATAGTGGAGTGGGACTCCGGACCCTAGAGTATTGATCCTAACTTGCTGCCTGGGCACTTCATCTTCTTTCTGGGACTGTTCTTGGCTATAAAATGGAAATGTTGGATTAGATCTGTGTTTCTCAAACAGTTCTCTGGGGATCTGTGAATTTTAGTCAGGGTAGAGTTCTAAGGCATCTCAAAATTTTAAATTTTGTGTTCACGTTAATATTAATGTGTTTTCAGGCTTCTGAATCCCCACTGTATGAGTGTTGCCACTTGGTCCCAGTGCCTGAACTTGTGCCTACAACTCACCAGAGTGACAATTGATAATGGCAGTGTTGAACTTCCACTGCACAGTTTCTTAACAGGAGTATATGAGTGGCTCCAAGAATCTGCAGGCATATTCTTGGAATCTTCACATTTGAGAAATGCTGGATTGGTGCTAAATATAAATTATCATTTCTTTAATTTCATGTTTTTCCTATTCCCACCCCCCATTCTGTAAACAAAACAAAACAGAAACAAACCAATTGTATATATGTATTTATAGACACCAAGGTTATAGGCTAGTCCAGCAGTCCTCAGCTGTTGTCCAGAAAACCACAAGATGTTAATAATGATGCGGGAGGAAAAGAAAAAGGAAGAAAAAAAAACATTTCAACACTCAAATGAGTTTAGGAAATGTTAAGTTAGTCAGTTATTTTAACCACAAACCTTACCAAAGACTAATAGGCTGAATGTATGCTGTAAATCTTATATATATAAAAGTATATAGTCTTTTCTGAAATTGTTACATAAGCCTTGATGTCTCATGGAAACACAAAACTTTGTGTTTTACACAATTTGGGAAACACAGATCTTGACTGTGTTAGAACCATCGTGAACATGTTTGCATGTGTCTGAGTCCATGTGAGATAATTTTAAAATAAAGAGATACAACAGTCTCTGGTAGTTCTGTTGTTAAGTTGTTTTTCCAACCTAGGTAATTCAGAAAAAAACATGCTATAATTATGATGACCTCTAAACATACTTTAATAATCTTTGAGATACTTGTTGAACCTGTGTACTTTCCAAAACTTTCTTAGAGAAATAGCCAACTTATTTATAATCCTGGCTGGAAAATACTCCTTTATTGTTTTCTTAAAAGGCTATACATTTTTTAAGTCACTTTAGAAAAATATTTTATCTTAAAGCTAGGCAGATTATTAGCATTACATGGATTTCTATGCAGGCTAATGAATAATCTTCATTTAAAAGCCTCCCACCTAACCATTAGATCCACAAATGGCATTTTTAACATTGGCACATTTAAGGAATCAGACAGTATATTCTGTCTATAGTATTCTCAAACTTAAGTTTTATGATATAGTGAAATCTCTGTGTGCTTTAAGTTTACTTGCAGAAATAAAAACTGTCATGCATATGCTACTGCTGACCAGTTAATATAGGTTTTAATTTCTTAAATTATTTTAATTATGGTACATAATGGAATTTAAGGCTTTTGTATTTATGAATTCATTCAATACAAGATATTTATAAAACATAAATTTTAAATTAATCCTCAGAACAGCTATGTGCAGTGGTAGTTGGTTTTGTTATTCTCTTTTACAAGCAATGAAATGGAATCTCAGTGGTTAAGTGATGTCCCTACGTTTCCTTTAAAAGCTCACCACAGAAGGGCATATGAAATGCACAGCCCCCAGCCTGGTGATGCTTCATTTAGTCACAGCACTTCTGTAAAATAGTCAACTGCATTTCTGACCTTTTTTTTCTTTTTAATCCCAAAATGGATCCTTTGTGATTTTATTTTATATTTCATTTGAAAACTTTAATGCTGAAAACAACATAAACAGGTTGGGAAGCTTGAAGATGCAAACATAATTGAAAAGAAATACATAAAATTTATTTCCCTGAAGTACATTTGCACAAACACCTTTTTCAACCTGTTATCTCATTAATTAATCCATTTGAAGAAATATTACATGGTAAATTGTGTGTGACAGAACTACAACTGATACCCTTTTAAAACTTGAATATAGCAGTCGTCTGTTTGAACTCAATACAACTGGGGTACTTTATAACAGTGGAAAAACTTGAGAGTCAACTATATTGTTCAACAATATCAGTTTGCTTCTCTTCGCAGGGAAAATTAAACTGAAATCATTTATTTTCTACACGTGTTATAAAAATGTGAATCTTTACAAATCTTTTGTATTTTTTTCTGGGTAACATTTGCATTTGTATCCAAAGCATAGAATTTCTCTCAGCCTACATAACTCTTAACGTAGCAGTATCCACATGCTTTCTTTATGATTTGTTTCATTTAGCAGTTTCCTTCAAAAGCATTATTTCTCATGTGGTCCAGATGTCCAAGTAGCATTCCCCATTCCCCAGTAAAGGTTTAGAAGAAATAATGCTACCTGCAGCCAACAGTTCCCTTTAGGGAACTGGCACAGGCAGTACTCTATGCCGGGCTTTCATCATTCAGAAGTTGTATTTCTGACCTTGTTTTCTGGGTCCCGTCAGATTTCTGAGGAGGCAGATTATTGTCAATATAATGCTGTCTTTAAAAAGTGCGTTCCTTTCTGGAACTATATCTTGAAGTATGTTATATACTTCCCTGGCTATGCAGAGGTTGTGTGAATAAAGCAACACTTCCTTCTCCCTGACAAATCTGTTGATACAGTCTTTGTTATACTTTAGTGTAAGAGTTTTGTGTGTGTGTGTGGGGGGGGTTGTTTGTTTGTTTGTTTTTGGTTTATTTTACACTAAAATGTTGGTGGAAGGCTCTTTATTGAAGTGGTATTTAACAAATGTATTCATAAATAATCTAGAATATACCAGCTCATTACAACTTGTAACAAAATTCTAAGTACTACATTTGATCATATTACTAAAATTCTTCATACATATAAAAGTCCTTCCCTTTATTGGTAAATATATATAGTATATATAGCTTGATACTTGTACTGTGTAACATAGAATTGTACTTATCAAGAGCTTAATTTTATATTCTTGAGATAATAAGCGAGGAGAGCAGCATCTTAATTTAATTTGGTACTTAACTTTATGATTTTACAACATTCTTGTATTTGATACCCATAGCAGTCTGTGAGACAGGTGGTAGAGCCAATGTTACCACCCCCAGTTTGCAGATGTGGAAATGGCAACATAAGGAGATTGTGATTTGCCCAGGGTCACATGGCCAATAAGCTCAACTCTTTTCCCTTTAGCATACTACCTTGGAAATGATAAAAGATAAACTTTGAATGTCAGTAGCATTTTATGAAACCTCTTGCCATCAAGCTTTGACATTAATTGTTCATCTTATTCCATTCAGAGGAGTCTAGTCTTAAAATAAAACACTGGTAAAGCTCTTCTTTAAAATCGTATCTTTAAAACGTTTGTATTACACTGAATTTTCCCATGATAATGGGGATATTCAGCAAGTGCCATTCTTATAAGTTGATGAACTTAGAAAGACAAACCAGAAAAATGAAAAATCCAGCAAGTTGAACCACCATTTCCATAATTAATTAGAATATCTCAAAAATAAGTGTATTTTTAAAAATGGTTGAATGGTTAATTTATCACAACTATCCCACTTGCAAGAGTTTGTGTTCTGTGGAAGATTATATCCTTCCTCAAATTTGCATCTGATGCTGTTTTTTCAAAAATATGTGTTGTATAATCATCAAGAAAATATTATTTTCTTCCTTGCATCCTTAAATAACATTTGATTCTCTTTCTTCACCCTTTAAAATAAATATTTGGACCAACCAATTGATTTCTAAAGTACACATTTTGTAACAAATATTTATTGAGAGGCTTTTCTATGCAAGATATTGTGCTAGGTATTGGTTAAATGAGTTAAGCTCTTTTGACATTGTAAATTACTTACTTGCTTTCATTTGGAAAAATATTTTTATTCCAGGGAATGTAGAATAAAGTTTTCATAAAAAGCAAAAAATTAAATATTACTATTTCTAAGCAATGTACCATAATATTTTTATTTTTACTTTTGAATATCACTGTAGGCTTAAATGTTTTAATTGCCGGTTTATTAATGGTGTGCATGGTCTGATGTGTTTTTCTAAAATACCTGAAATAATATCAAATTTGCTTGAATATCCAGGGCAATATGGTCAGAAGAAGTAACCTATTACCTGTTAAAAATTTCATATTCAGAAATTGAAGTTTAACAAATTGCAAAAAGACTGTTTCCTGTCCTCCCTCATGCTTTAGGCATGAAAAAGACTGTGGGTTTGGTAGGATAAAGATAGAGAAAATTGGTAAAAGATCCCCCTACGTAGTTTGCCTTGATGAAAAGTGTATTTTTTAATGCACAGTCCCTAGAATTTATTATTTAAGTAAGTGTTGTATAGTCAAGTTCTTTTTCTTTTTACTGTCACATTATTTATCTGCAGTTCATTATTTTTTTTAATGATCCTAGGTTCACGCAAAGATTCTGCTCCACAAGTTTTGCTTCCAGAAGAAGAGAAAATTATAGTAGAAGAAACTAAAAGTAATGGTCAGACAGTGATAGAAGAAAAGTAAGATGTCTTCCAATATTTTAAAGCCAGCATGCAACCTTTATAAGGGTGTAGCACTGAAGCGAGAAAATTCCATGAGGTATAGGGTATGGCTTCAGAACCTTTATTTTATTTTATTTTTTCATAGATTGGAGTTAACTTTGACTAAGGTTTAAGCTTCCATACATAGAAATTGGTTGTTTTAAAGCATACAAATTCAAATATATTAAATAAGACAGAGCAACATTATTTCATTTAGCAGTGTAGCATTTAGTCTTTCTCTTGATAAGAATTTCAACATATCGTCTTCATTCCTTGTCCTTGTTTATGTGTTTATTCTATTTCCTATTTCAGGAGTCTTGTTGATACCGTATATGCACTAAAGGATGAAGTCCAAGAATTAAGACAGGTGAGTCCTAATCAGTTTTTTAATCTTTTTCTTTTAAGTGGAGGTAAAAAGCAAAACACTATTAAAAATGAAGCTGATTATACATATACAACGAAATACTAAAAGGAGATCATGTCTTTAAAAAATTACAGACTATAAAACAGTTGGTCTTCTATAAGTCTGATAAACCAAAAAATGAATTTAACTGTTTAAACTCTTTGTTGTAACTATACGGTTTTTGATATCTTAAACGATCTCTTATTTTGGAATAATAATTTAAAACATCTAAAATTCAGTTGAGTTAAAAATTTTATTAGGAGCCTACTATAAATTGGCCTCTTCAATTATTGGTGTGACTAATGCATAGTCCTTGTTCTTGAGAAGCCAAATCAACAAATAATTAAACTTGGTTAGTTATTTAAAAGAAGTATGTGCAAGTGGCTTTGCTCATAGATGAGGGAGCTATTAGTCTTGCCTGAAAAGGTAAGGGAAAGTTTTAGAGAAGAGGTGGCATGGAAGCTGGGCTTGCCAAATGTATGAGATGCAGACAAAGGAGAAGGATAAGAATAACATGTTGGTATAGCTGCAGGGTAGGAATGGTGAAGGGATTGAACAGGCTGTCCAGAGATGTAGCTGCGGTAGAACTCTAGTCATGCTCTTAACAGCTTCAGTTGCTCAGCCATTCCTAGAATTGTCCATAGCAACTCCTCGGTACTTATCTCCTCTCATTTGATGGGCTTCCCTGTTCATGCTTCTTCCTTAGCAATGGAATGTGTTATCTAAGATAACATGTATGCATATGCTTTACACATGCAGAAATGACTGGATTCTACCTTGTACAAAAGACCCAGACACAGACTCCTTGTATTATTGTGTTGAAGTTCAGCTCCTTCTTGGTGAACGCAGAATTTTGAATTGCTCATTATTTTTTATTTTTTTATTTTTTTATTTTTAATTTAATTTTAATTTTATTTATACCTTTATTTGACATATACTCTGTGCCAGGTAGTACACTAAACAAAATAGGCGAA
>PVKH010003186.1:0-25428 GCA_004027955.1 Chaetophractus vellerosus | reverse complement strand
TTAACCCATTGGTTTTCTAAGAGTATTATATTTAATTTCTACATGCTTGTGAATTTTCCAGCTAGCTCTCTCTGCTACTGATTTCTTGCTTTGTTGCATTCTGGTGAGAGAAACCCTCTAGGGAATTTTTTTATTCCTGTTATTGTGGTCTTCAAATCCAGTATTTCTTTTGGATTGCTTATTAAAAATGTATATCTTTACTGAGATTCTCATATTGTTTATTCATTATTTTTCTTATATTCTTTAGCCTTTCTCTGCAATCCTTTATCTCTTTGAGTATATTACAGATCTTTCTTTTTAAAGACTGTCTAGTTTGTCCAGTATCTGGTGTTTTTCATCAATGGTTTCTGAATTTTTATCTTGTTCCTTTGGAAAGGCCATAATTTCCTGTTCTTTTGTTTGAGATATAATCTTTTATTGCAAATTGCACATTTTAATATTTTAGTGTATTTAATTTAGAATTTAGTACCTGAGCTGTCTATTCCTTAAGTTTGTAACTAGCTAAAGATATACTGAGATTTCCTTAAGTGTCAAGAGCTAATAAAAACATACAAACCAACACAAAACAGAACAAAACAAAACAGCTTTCAGTCTTTGTAAATTGGCTCAGCATTGGCTGGTGATCTCTTTTACATTTTAGCCCTCCTATCAAAAATTTCATCCAGAAGCAAAAGTATGGGGTCTTCTCTGTCTTTTATGAGTCTATGTCTTCTCCTATGGTTGTGCTCACTTGTGGCCTTAGGAATTCCTCAGTTTACACAAATCTGAATACACCCTCAACTCCCAATGAAGTAGATTTCTCTTTCCCCCATTTCAATGCTCTATTTTATCTATAAAAGCCAGTAATCCTTTGTCCCATGCTGTTTTGCTTTGACTAGTTCTTATACTTCTTTGACTGTCTGAACCTACTTCTGCCTGCAGGACAATTTCTGCGAGGGTGAGCCATCAGTGAATTTCCTAGTTCAGTATTTTAGCCTGTCAACTGATTGACTGGCACTGACATAAAAGCACCAGAGTATGAACACAAGGGTTACTCTGTTTTCTCTGGAACAGGGCCAGGAGCCACAATGGAATCAAAGTCTCATTCCATAACACAGTAGGGAAAGTTTTGGGCATAACATGGGCACCATAACCTTCTCTTCCTGGTTTTTCAAGCTGTGTTTTCTTGATTTGGTACTCTTTCAGTTACTGAAATCTATTAACTGTTTCTTGGAGATTTGAAGAAAAGAACTTTGCCAGTTTTTGCTAGTTGTTAAAGATTTTGTTGGGGAACAGAATCTTGGAGTGACCTACACAATCATATTGGTGTACCAGATGTCCTTGGGAAGGAATTTTTGAAACAGGAGTAACAACAATTCCAAATATCTGATATTTTAAGAAGCTTCATATGTTTATGAGACAGAAAAAAATGTTACTGTGGATGGAGTGGGTAAAGAACAATTTGGAAAGGTAGAAAGAGAATAGGTCCTGTGGGATTTCACAGAAAGGGCAACTATTCTATGTTACTCTCTATATTAGTCATGCAAAGTAACAGAACTCTGTTGGCTTTTATAAAGGGTATTTATTTGTGGTAGAAGCTTAAGTCACAAGGCCCTAAAGAGTACAACTCAAGGTACCCTAAGAGGTACTTGCTCACCCAAAGTCAATGACCAGGTGTTGAGCAAGATGGCAGGCAATGTCTGCCAGGGTTCAGCCTCCTTTTCCACTCAAGGCTCTGTGGTCCCAGTTTCTTCCAATGTCAGCTGTATACTAGGATAAGTCTGGTCACTCTCTCATGGTTCGTTCCTCTCTGGACTCAGCTGCAGCTTTGGCTATCAGGCTCATTCTTATCCTGGGGCCTCTGATGAGTCTATGGAGCTGTCTCTATTCTTCTGTGTTCTTGTCCTGTGTATTTACTTCCTGGGGCTCCAGCATAAAAAAATCCAACTCTCTCCTCTGTCATGTCACTTTCTCTGTGAGTCCCTGCCCACTAAGGGACTCACAGACCATCACTGTCTTTGATGGTTAGCAAATGTGTCAACTCAACCAGGTAATTGTGCCCAGTTTTCAGCCAAGTAACCATTGGGCTAATTGTAATATAAGGACATTTATGGACTTTAGTCATCAGTGAGTTCACTGCATATATGGCTGATTACACCTGCGATCAACCTGGGAGATTGCCATCAGCAATAAGTGATGTTTTATCTAATCAGTTGAAAGCCTTAAAAGGGCAAGTGATTCCACAATTGAGAGAGAAATTTCTAGCTTGTCTTTGGACAGCCAACATCTACCTGGAATTCATCAAGGACCTTCATTGGACTTTCATTGGAGCCCCTAGTTTGCAGCCTCCCTGCGGAACCTGGATTTGTGCATCCTCACAGTCACGTGAGAGGATCTTATAAATCTCATACTATTTATAGATATCTTCTGTTGATTCTGTTTCCCAAAAGAACCCTGACTAATACAACGTCCTACTGATGTGACCGAACCAAAGCCTTAATCAAAATTTAATTAGGTAAAAGCAAAACCTCTGAATTTAATACAATCTAATATGTCCAGAGGAACAGACTAGCTTACAAACACAATCCAATATCTATTTTTGGAATTCATAAACAATGCCAAATTGCCACACTCATTAGAGGTTCGAATTTTTAAACCATTGAAATATTTCTATACTGCTTGATAAATAGTCACTGACAAAATCCTTTAAACGCCTACTTTGGTGACTAAGGCCATCCCTAAGACCCCAAGTTCCTCCTCATTATCTGGCAACTAAAGGGTGAATGAGAGCCACAGCAGGTGGTCCCTAGGTCCTTGCTTCAACACATCTTCTGCACATGTTGTGATTGATTTGTGTCTATGCTGTGTGCAGTGACAAACATGCTGAATATAACTTCTGATTTTGCTACATCTGAATTCTATTCAAGCAGCAATGGTAAGTTATCAGAGTTATTTTTAAATAAAGGAGAGGGATGAAGGAATTTAAATCCTCAAAACATTATTCTGACTGCTTTGTGGAAGATGTATAGCCAGTGGGAGGGGAGCACAGGTGGGTACCTAGGCAAGAGTAGGCTATTTACTTGTGAGAAGTCATGGTGATATAGAGTAGAAACAATAGATATTTTAAAAATAGAGACGTTCAAGATATAATTTGAAGATAACACTGTTCATTTTTTAAATTGATATTTTGGACCTGGGATTTGAAAGAAAGAGATGAATAGCTAGGTGTGTAGAAACATTTTTCTGATGTTGAAATAGGCATGGGGACATGGAGAACAGGTTTCTGGAGGGGTATGAATCAATAACCATTTTAGGTTTGAAATTCTATTTGACATCCAATTGGAGATGTTGAGTTGGTGTTTGGGTATTTAGGGATAGGCCCAAGAATCAACTATGTGTCTGAGGCTAATAAACATATAAGATGGTATTTGAAGTTGCAGGAATTTTGCTCTGTCTAATGAGTATAGAGGAAGTATAGATGAGAAGAAAAGAGAGCCACAGACTTGTCCCTGGGATATTCCAAAATTTAAATGTAGGGGAGGAGAATCCAGTAAAGGGAATTGAAAAGGAGTTACCAGTGCAGTAGGTACAAAACCAGTTCACTGATTCCTTGGAATAAAATGAGAAAAAGTAAATATTTCAATGAGGATATTGCTCCAAATTTCAGAATTTGACATTTCACCTTCAGTTTTCATCCTTTGCAATTTTAATAATAATGTCATCCTCATGTAACATGAGGATGGGAACATGACCACTCAACTAGAGACCACATTTCTCAGTCTTTCTTATATCTAAATGAAGTCATGGAACTGAGCTCTGGCCAGTGAGGTGAGATGCAGAAGAAATGTGTGCCATATCTGGGTCAAATATTTTAGAAAGAAAGTACTTGCTTGCTCTATGCATTCTCTTTCTTCTTTCACTTGCTTGGAAATGGAGACAATGGTATAGCTACTTTGGACCCAGAGATGGAATATTCATGTTTAGGATGTCTGCACCACAACACCAGATTAAGGCTGCTAACTCATGGACTGTTGCATAAAAGGAAAATGAAATTCTGCTTTATTTAAACATTCACAGTTTTGGGTCTCCTTGCCACAGCAAAGGTAAGGCTGTTCTGGTGGGCTCTTATAGGAATATTGTTTGGAACCCGTTACCTTGAAAGAGACTCTCATTGCACGAATATTTACTGACCACAAACAATATGCCAGGGACTGTTTGAATTCCTTGGAATCCAACAGTGAATAAAACATAAAATCTCAGACCACAATGAGCTCACGTTGTAAGCAGAGCATAATTTCTGAGGTTAAATTTTCTGGCTTCTTATTCTTAACCTTTTCCACCTTCCATTTGTGTTGACTGTTGCTTCTTGCCAACAATAAATAGATGCAAACTACCTCCTCCTATTCCTTACGGACACTAATTGAATAAAATCTTCTCTGTGAAGCAAGCTGTTCTTGAATCCCATTAAGCAAGTTAAGCCCATCAACCTTTGAACATTAATACTTTAACCATATAGCACATCTTTTCTATTAATTTCTATACTGTAATTATGTTTACATAACTAGACTGATTGTATAGTTAAGATATGGACTGGTTTTATTTGTTTTTATATTCCAAGTACACATGGTACATACTCAATAAACATTGGTTGAATATGTGGTATAAATTCTAACATAGTTTTAGTTTGCTGGGCTGCTGAAAGAAATACACCAGAAATGGGTTGTTTTTTTTTTTGTTGTTTGTTTGTTTTTTTATTACATCCCCCCCCCCCTTCTGCTTGCTCTTGCTGTGTGTCCATTCTTGTGTTCCTCTCTGTCCACTTTGTCTCCCCCCATTGTGGCGACGTGCCGAGACTGGTCACCGCGCAGGCGGCTTTGCCCCACTTGTGGGCGGTCTCTGCTTCCATTCATGGCTGGCTCCGCTTCAGTTTGCGGGTGGCTGGCTGCGCTCCATTTGCGGGTGACCTGCCCTGCCCGTGGCGGCTTTGCCCTGTCCGTGGCAGCTTTTTGCCCTGCCCACGGCGGCTCTGCCCGCCCATGGCGGCTTGCCATTCTCAAGGTGGTCTGCCCGCTAGGAGAGGTCCCCGGGAACCGAACCTGGGGCCTCCCATGTGGTATGCCGGTGCCCTATCCACTGGGCTATATGGCCGGCCCCAATGGGTTGGTTTTTAACAACAGGAATTTATTAGTTTATAAGCTTACAGTTTCAAGGCTGAGAAAAATGTCCAAATCAAGGCATCATCGGTGATGCTTTCTCCTTGAAGACTGGCTGCCGGTGATCCTGGACTCCTCTGTCACATGGCAAGACACACAGTGGTGCCTGCTGGCCTCTCCCTTCTCTTCCAGGTTTCTTGTTTTTAGTTTCTTTCTTCTAAGGCTTTCTCTCTCTTTGTCTGAATTTCATTCGCTTACAAAGGACTCCAGTGAGAGGATTAAGACACATCCTGAACCACACAACTGTTGTAACCTAATCCAAAGGTCTTACTTACAACAGGTTCGCACCCAAAGGAATGGATTTACTTTAAGAATAGACTTTTGTGGGGTCCATAAAGCTCCAAACCATTGTTATCATCAACGTATTTTATGATAATTTATCATTAATTTATGAATTTATTCATCAATTATTGTAAATGCTATGAATATGTCTTGGGTCTAGGACACAAACATTTACTCATTCAGAGGACATATAGAGAAGGGAAAGAAAAAAAAGAAGGAGAAAATACGATTTAAAACTCGCATTAACTAGGCCTTTTATCATTTTAATAAAACTTACTTTATATTTCAAATGACATACAGAGAAATTGCCACTTATGAATGTTCTACTTACCAGCAACAGAAACCAATGCTGAGCCTCTAATTTTGCTCCATTCCTTGAGAAGACAAATTGGTTATGTAGTGGAAAATTAATTACATGTTAAAATTGCAAGCATAGGAAGGGCCCCAGCCACACCATATCCCATGCTTACAGCCTGTTTTATCTAGTGTCACAGCGCAAAGTTAGAAGGAACACAGTCCACAAAGCCACCTTCACTTCTTACACTAATTGTAAGTTCAGAGGTCCTCAAAACTACACCCTTATGTTTGATAATTTTTAGAATCACCCACAAAGCACTTGAAAGCTGTTATAGCTATGATTAATTACAACTAAAGGATACAAATTTAGTTCAGCCAATGAAACAGATACATAGGGCAGCTTTCAGAAGTAAGGAAAATATTGAATTTCTAGAATTTATGTATGAAAATTCACACAGATTATTGTCAGGCAGGGAATCTCACCTGAATTTTGGTGCCCTCAGTAAGAAAGGCACACCAGAAAACTGGAGGAGCTGCTCTCCTCACATATATAAGGAAGTGGATTCAAACAGCACAAAAGGTGGACTGTGGTAGACATGCAGATGCACTGCTCAGATCTTATGGCCCCAGCTGCTGGGAGTATGGTTAGCAGGCTGTCTTTAGCTGCCAGCTCCACAGGGATTGCCTGGGCTGCAGAGAGCTGCCTCTAGCAAGGCTATACACTTCTAGCAGCAGACAATATTTCATATCTGATAGAGTTCGAATTATAAAATCGTGGCGATTTTGGCTCAGTGAAAGACATTTCTGAAGAACCATTTCAGCTCCCAAGCTTTTCCTGGGATTGGTTGAGGTCATGTAGCCTGTCAAGGCTATACTTCTCTTTGTATCCAATTCTGCTTCCTCCCCTCTCTTCCTCAGTATTGACTTCAAGATTTCTCCTTAATAAACATCCTGAGCACTAAACTCTCTCAGAATCTTCTTCCTGGAGAACCCAAACTGCAACATGCTAAGAATGGCATTAATGACACAAATTGTAATACAACCCAGATATTTTAAAATTTAGGATTTCCTGTGTATGGATTCATATAAAATAACCTAATCAAACAATTTTTTAAAAATCAGAATAAATTATGTTTTCATACTTTTGTTGTAAAGTTGTTACTAAAATTTATGATATATTAATATTTATATCAATGATAAAATAATAAGTTCCTACTTATTATATGAATATGCACAGAAATTCATATACAGAGAAAAAAATTATTCCAAAGAGAATCTTTTTGAAAGAATTAACCTTGGAAGTTTTAAACAACTTAATGTAAAATAAATAGAACTTATATTTTTCCTTCTGAATCAATCTAGTAGCTAAATATTTTGTTTATAAAAATATAACCCTATATTAAATGATAGAAACGTAAGCCAAATTTTCACACAAATTTCACAAGTAAGATTCAATTTATGTTTTGGGCCAAAGATCATATTCATTCCTTCATTTCAAATCTTTACTTAATTGCATCTTAATAGTTGTAGCAAAACAGTCCATATGGTGGTTACTGCATAATATATTTATGAAGTGGCAATTTTCCACATACAGTTTATGTCAATTTTCTAAGAACAGAGAGATTCCTTAATTACTATGGTTCCTCTTTATTGCTACTTTAGAAATTTCCTTCTCAATTCAAATCAACTGGGACATAGTTTATCCACGCAAGGCAACAACATTAAGCTTTACCACATATTTGCATATGTAAAATGGAACTCATGCTTGCAAATGATACTCTTTACATTTAGCCTGGCAGGCTCATGCAAATCCATTCAAAGGCAAGTTTGCATGTACATTCCCAGAAATGGCAGGTGAATGGCCTTTCTCTTATGAGTATCTGTAAAGAGTTACAAGATCCCTGGCATAGGTTATAGTACAGAAGGAGTTATATAAAGGGAAGACATATGCCACAACTTTATTATATTTTAATTTGTAAATAGAATTGCATCTCTTGTGATTTTCCATATGCATTATTTGATGTTTATTTTTTCATAACTAGGAAATAACTTCCAAGCCAGTTTGAACTTGCATGAATGGATCATTTATACTCTATAGGTTCTGAAATCATTTCTCTGGCTTCAAATTTAGAAGCATTCAATTAAAAGAAGGGTCATAATATTAAAGTTCCATAAACAGACAGAAATCTTAAACATGGAATATTTGAGTTCCAAGAGAGTGAAGAGTTCATCTAGTATAGGTATCTGCAAACCAGTATCTCTGCACTCCAGATAGGGGACAGTATCCAGGTGTTGGAAAAGAAGGAGTGGTGGGGGCCATGGCAAACTGGAGAGGGCCAGTCCTTTCTAAAGGTAATCAAACATAATTAAGGCAAATAAACAAGACAAGGTCTTAGTCATCAGGTACCAGCTGATGATTTCTGCTAGTCTATTCAACTTCTTACTATTTTGTGCTATGAATCCTGAGTATAATGATTGCAGAGCCTGTAATAATCAAATTGAGTGCTTTCATAGGGTATTTGAAGGGAAGGTACTAGAAATGACACTGAGATCTTCTGACACCCAGACTGGAGCTTTTTCTCTCACAGGTTGGTGTCATTGATTGAGTAAAGTTGACTCTAATCCACTGAACACTCCAAAATAGCATTCAAAGTTAAATAATCATTTTCAAATGCAACTAAAATATATTAAGTTATTTTATATATGGTTCTAAACCCCCTAGAACCACAAGACACTTGACACTCTTTCCTGGGTATTCTAGGTTGTGAGGTAAGCATAATACATGATGTCAAAAAACAATTCTGAATATTTATTTCATTGGCAAAAATAATTTCTTTTTCAGCAATTCTGTAATTTTCCCATGTGGTGGTATTTTTAGTTTCAAGTCAGGCATGTAGATGCACAGAAAGGAAAGTAATTTACAACTCTGCAAAGAAATATAGCTTCTTCCACTTCATTTGTGTTTCATCTTGATTATCAACACATTTGTCATCCCCCTGTAATTTATTCATTATTTTTACCAGAGGAATATGAAAGGAAAAAGGAAGATAAGTGCACTTGTCAAAATGTGAAACAGATGCTGTAACAGTGATTGGAGACAATTAATGTTCTCAGGGAGAAGCAACAGGCTGGGTTTGTGTTTAGCTTGAAATTTTCACAGCAAACAGACTTGAGAAATGCAAATGTGAAACTAACGTTTTATTTTCCAAGCAAAGAAAAACAGTATTCTCTGACTACATTGTTGTGCATTTCTGTTATGATCTGACAATTTAGATCTTTTAAACTAAATCATTAAGAACAATGGGAGCAAAATATAAATTGAGCAGCTTTGAAGTGTGATTCAATAATGTTTCCTTTTGAATCACCAAATTGATGTTCTATGACGGAAATGGAAATGACATAGTGGATTGCCAACCAGTATAAAGACAAATGATTGTGTTTGATCGTACTTTAATCCTAACTGGGCACAATGAATTAAGGGTGTTCCCACCAACCTTTGCAATATCAGCATTTGTTCTTTCTTTTGTCAAAGCAAAGAGCTTTGAGTTCCTCACTTCCTTGACTTCAATAATCTTTTCCTCTACTCTACCTAGCCACCTACTCCTATGATCTTACTACAGACCTTGTCATCACTAAACTCTCATTCACTGACCATGACTTTCTATCCTTACAGCTCATCTACTTATCCCAGCCACTCACTTTAGGACTCTTAGCCTAACTGTTTTCCAGCCACATGAAATTCATTATTGCTGTCACCAATATCTAATTCTTCCCTGTTTTAAGACTCTCAAGAAGATCACAGTACCCCTAACCCAGGGTTGGTCTCACTCTAAAGTTAGGGCCACAAGTAGAAGTTCAATAGAAGTTTACTTCTTATTCTTGTAACAGTCCAAGGTGGGTGCTCTGGTCAAAAAATGATTCTCCTTTACAGATGACCCAGGGACAGAGACTTACTCCATATTATGGCCTTGCCTTCACCAGTTACCTAGTGTTCCCCAAAAGGGGAAGAGGAAGAATGCAGAAGGCTCCCCTGCTTCTTAGATGTCTTGTTTGAAAATGGCACATGGCCCTTCTGCTCCTATGATATTACATAGTATTCAGTTTTATAGTCAGCATCTTCTGAAAGGAAATCTGGAAAATGTAGTTTTGCCTTGTGGCCAGGAAGAAGAAAAGTATTTTTGACAAACAACTGAGAGTCTGTAACCACAAAATGCTACTCTTTAATTTCCTGGAGTTATATTTTCATACACTTGAAGAAAATATTTATTCTTTCTTTAAATCACAAACCCCCTATGACAACCTTGCTTCACTGAGAAGGTAGATACTATCAGATGAGGATGTTACTCTTTTTTCTACCTTTCGACCTGCTTATGAATCCACATACTTGATTTTTCCTCCTATCACAAGAGAATATCCCTGAATGATCTGAAGATAAGGCCTTTCCTGGTTCTCTGAATAGAATTTCCATCCTAATTGTCAATGACTTTCCCTCTGCAGTTAACCTCTTTCTAACCCTCATCATCAATTTCTCCCTCTGGATTATTCCTAGTAGCATGCAAACATGCCTTCCATACCCAGATTCATATAAACAAGCATGCACAGAAAAATTTTCACTTTACTCCACATCCCTCTTTATTTATTGCTTCATTTCTCTATTCTACTTCATGGAAAATTGAAGTCATATTTGACTACATTATCATTTCTACTTTATATCTTCCACTTTGATTCCTCTCTAAACATGATTTCATTCAAATCATTGCACTGAGACAACATATTTCAAGGCCATTAAGGATTTGAATTTTGCTAAAGACAATAGAAAATTATGTGCCCTTCTTGGACCCTTAGTAACATTTGACATGGACCACAGAGTAAAAACAAGTTTAAGATAGTTTGGAACAAGGACCATATTCATTTATTCATTAGATTTATTGAATATCTGAGTAGTATTCACCTAAGGTTGACCTAAGAACATTTCATTTGCTTTATGATTTCCCAAAAGACAACCAAATTTTATTTGTTAAGAATTAGCTGACTTAACACTAGCTTAATGACAGTCTATGGACTAGAGAGTCTTCCATTTTGTCTCCACTTCTTTCCTACAGTCATTATGGGCAAAATACCAGATAATTTCATCACTTGAATCAATATTATTTAAATTGATGGGTATAGTAGAATTCCTCAATTCAGTGCCCTAAGTGAACAAGTATATTTACTATGAAATGAGCTATGGGCTTCACACAGTATAAAATGATTAAGTGAGCCCAATAAAAGAGGAAAAAAAATACATAGATACATTCCATTCCATAAAAAATGAAAAGGTACTTACTGTGAATCAGGTCCCAATAAGTCATGGCAGATTATATCCCCTAAAGGCAGCTCCAACAATGGTTCCCTTTATACATGGTCTTCTGAACAAAGTAATTCTATGAGTCTATATCTACGTTTTTACTTTAACCAATAGACTTCATTAACTCATAGAATTTTGATACTTTGCCAATTCTGGTTGTAGCTCTTATCTTGTCTGGTGGTATATGTTTCCTGCTTTTGACATCCACAGTCATTGGAATATCACTCTTGCAGCCCAGCCACCATGCTGTTAGAAGCCCAAGCCAAATGGAAGGGCCATATGTAGGCACTTTGATTAAGAGCTCCAAATGAGTTTCCAGATGGCAGCCAGCATCAACCATCAGCCATGTCAGTGGGCCATCCTGAATTTCTAGCTCCATCAAGCCTTCACATGATTACAACTTCAGCATGCACCTGACAGAACAGAATGAAACCCCAAGTTAGAAATGCACAGATGAATCCAGTCAACCCAGAGAATCATAAGAGATAATAATATTTTGTTGATTTATCCATTAAATTTTAGAATGATTTGTTATGCAGCAATAGATAAACAGAATGTTAGGTTTGACTGCTACAACATATTTTCTATATTTGGGAACTAACAGTGAAATGTAGGACCTTAAAGAATGCATTAAAATGTGAATATAAGGCAGTTATGGAGAGTGGTATATGTGAGGTATGATTATGTCTGATTTGCAAGAGAACAAAAAGAGCTGTTTGGAAAAGTACCATTGAAGTGAGTTTTGAACTGGGTGTACAGATTATACAACTGATGTTTGCTAAGGCAGATTAAAGTATTCAACAAAGAGAAAAGAGCTTAAGGAAATAAAGCTATGGTGGCCCAAAGATTTGTAATATTAGCTAGCATTACTTAAATGCCAGCATTACTTAAATGCTAGTATAAGTATTAATTAAATACTTCATGACATTATGAAAACAACTTAACAAGGAAGGAATTAAACCAGGATTTGAGTGAAGTACTAGAAATCAATATTCTTTCTATTATGACATCATGTCTCCAGGAAGTATCAGGAAGAGGCCTAGTGGGAAGATGCGTTTGAATAGTAAGTTGGGACACTATGACAGAGATAGTTGAAGGCCCTGTAAGAGTTTATCTTAAAAACAGTAGCAAAATGGGCCCACTAAATATTTGTTAGCAGGAAACCCAACCATGCTTTCACTGCTATTCACAGAATTTCTTTTTTTTTTTTTTTTTTTTTGTGATTTGATGGTGTAGATTTATAATTTATATGCAATCTTTGGTCTTTTATTTCTGTAAAAGAGCTATCTCTCTTTGCAATATGTCGGCTTTATTCAAAAGTTAGGGTAAGGGACTGTAAACTTTTATTAAGTGGGAGAAATGACTATTATAAAGCTGATTTACATTAACAAAAATGTTCACCTTTCTTACATAGTCATTTTTATTAAAGTAAATACTAAGAAAAACATTAAATTATTCAGTGTTCTGGGTGACTGAAGTTTAAATCTTTACAAACCATCTTGATTAATTTTAGAGCATTAACAAATATGAGAATTTCTGCTTTATCCTCCATTTAGAGTCAGGGAAATTTAAGCTCAGAATAGTTATGGTCCATACAAATTGGTTAACAACAACGATGGGTAAAAATAACTAACTAACTAACTATCCAACAAACAAAAGTAAGATACAGGTCATTTGACTTGTGAGGATTTTGCTATATTAAGCTCACTTATTTATAGAGACCTTCTTTTGAAGAAGCCATGTAATTGTTTTTCCTAAGTAAATATAATGTGAGGCACATAAACAAGTTTCAGAATATTTTCTAGAGCCCTTGCAAAATACTCAATTTTGAGTTTTCAAGATTGCAGCTATCAGGTGAAAATAAAACGTTAGTAAATTTATATTGGCTCTAGACCACATCTTGAGGAATTTGAAATGTTTAAAAGAATCCCTCCTGTAATGTTTTTTTTTTTTCACTCTCATTCTTTAGTGCAGTAATTTAATTTTATGGCGCTCTATTTGCATTTTTCTTTTGTAAGGAAAAAACATTTATTATGCTATTGAATGCAAAAATAAGGCATGCCTATAACAGAAAACATGGGAAATATAAATGAGTATAAAAAAATAAAGAATCATATTTAATTAGTCCACTTGGGCTATAATGGTTTCAGTTTTGTTTATTCCCTAACAATATAAACTAAAACATCTTATTTTTTGTTGTGTCCACAGTTATAACTCATTGGCTATTACATCTCCAAATATGTGCACACCGGCAGATGCAGAGTAGGCTCTCAAAATCTTTTTGAATAGAAAATAAAGGAATTCACTCTTTTATCTGAAGATTTTTTTATATAGTTGGGGTTGTTCTCTATTAATGAAATTATACCTAAAATCATTTACTGAACATACTGGTGTTTCTTACATCATTCAGATAAAAGGGCAAATACTATATGATTGCATTACTATGAACCAAATATATTGTGTAACACATAGTTTGATTAAAAAAAATTTGTATGTATCCAGTACATTTAATTGAGAAATGTATGTATTTACTCATGAGTGTTTATTTTTTAGTTTTTAATTGTTTATACTTTCAATTATTAAATGTACAAAGTAAAGTTAAAAAAAATTTATACCATGAAAAAAAAGTGTTTATAAACATTAAGTTTAATATCTCCATACTAGTCCCTCATAGGATATACCCCATTAACTATTTAAGCCTCTATTACTAATAATTTAGATAGATTGTAACATTTTGCTAGTGTAAATAATTTGGATTCCAAATATTGTAGGTGGAGACTTGTTGATCCACCTTAACTCATATTCTCACTTGGTTTCCTATTGTAATAGAATTGTAGTTGATTGATCAGTCAGGTAATATGATGCCTAGCCCCTATTTGCAGCTAGATGTGACTATGCAACTAAATTATTACTATTTAATATGAGTGAATGTGTCATATGTTTCTTTCAGGACAAGCACATATCCACAAGATATAAGTAACCTGAGTGTTTGAGTCTCCATGAGGTGAAACACTCACCTCTGATGATTACATGAAAGAAAATTCTATTGCTAACTAACATTATTGTTGGGTTTCTTGTAAAGAGCAGCTTAGTCTTTTGAAGTAACTAATGCAGCCACCCTCTCCATCATTAAATTTGTCTTAGTTTGAATAGGGGCTGGGCTTTTGATGTAATCTTAACCCACAAATGGAAACTATGCTTCCAACAATCACCTCTCTTGCGTGGTTCTCGGTTAGAGTTTACCAATGGTCTTATTTTGCCAGAGCTGCTATCACAAATACCACATAATGCGTTGGCTTAAAAAATGGAAATTTTGGGGCCGGCTCGATAGCCCAGTGGATAGGGCGCCAGCATACCACATGGGAGGCCCCAGGTTCGGTTCCCGGGGACCTCTCCTAGCGGGCAGACCGCCTTGAGAATGGCAAGCCGCCATGGGCGGGCCAGAGCCGCCGTGGGCAGGGCAAAAAGCTGCCACGGACAGGGCAAAAGCCGCCACGGGCAGGGCAGGTTGCCCGCGAATGGAGCGCAGCCAGCCACCCGCGAACTGAAAGCCGGCCGTGATGGAAGCAGAAGCCACCCACAAGCGGGGAAAGCTGCGCCTGCGCAGTGATCAGTCTCGGCGCGTCGCCGCAGCGGGGGGCAAAGGGAGATATGTAATAAAATAAATAAATCTTTAAAAAAAAAAAAGGAAATTTTATTGGCTGAGGATTTTGAGGCTAGAAGAAGTCCAAATCAAGATATAAGCAAGGGTTTCTTTCTGCCAGATGACTGTCATATTCCGATTCTGGCTGTTGGCAATTCTTTGGGTGCCTTGGCTTGAATCTCTGCCTCGCTTCACATGGTAATGTCCTCTTCTTTCTGGAGACTCCAGCTTCTCTTTATAAGACCTCCAGCAAACTGGATCAGGATCCACCCTAGTTCAGCTCACCACACCTTCACTAACAATACCATCTCCAAAAGGTTCTGCTTACAAATAGCCTCTTACAAGGATGTAAATTGAGGTTATGAACATGTATCCATTGGGGTATATAATTCAATGAATGAACAATAGACTGCAGACTGATTTCCACTTAGAAATCTGTAGGTTGAAAGCAAGACTGACTATCAGCTTTGGTGGATAAGGTACAGTCTTGAGCAGTGGTTCTGAAATTTTGCCTTGCATCAGAATCACCTGGAGGGCTTGTAAAGCACAGATTGCCAGGCCCAGCTCCAGATTTTCACATTCAGTAGGTCTGGAATGGGCTCTGATAACATGCATTTGAACATGTTCCTAGGTAATGGTGATGGTAGTGGTCCTGAGACTGAAATTTGAGAATCACTATTCTTGAGGAACAAGTGCCCACTTCATTAGGAATGGCAAAAAAAAAAAAGAGGGGTGGTAATGGAAATAATGCCTTCAAGAGTTCATTTCTATGAGGAATCTTTAAAGGAACTTTATGAGTCAGTAATTTTATCCATTCAACAATAATTATTCAAATGATTTCTCTTATCTTCACATTTCTCAAGAAGTGTCAAATGCTTTGATCCTGGTAGTTTGTCTTCTGCCTCCTCGACCTTTTCTTCCCAAGACGGCCCTGTGAACATGTGGGGGGATTAGCACTGCTGTAGCCGAATGAGCTACATATCTACTGGATCATTGGTCTATGACAGAGAATTCTCTTTTTTCCCCCTTATTCACTTGTTCCAATCATCAGATGGTTAGCTTACTGCTGATGCTTAACACTTTAAATGATCCACTTGTCATGTAGAGCTATTAATCTTCGTGGTTTAACAGAGAATTCTAGACACCAAAAAATGAGAAAAAAATCAGATGACTGAAAATCCACAGCACAATACTTTCACTACTGCATTTTCCCCATTTCATTGACTTATAGAACAGAGCTGCTTAATTCAGAGTGTGGGAATATAACATTTAAAGGGATCTATCTCGGGCCTGCAAAACAGTAGCTTTCAAGGGCAAATGAACTTCAGGTAAGATGCTAGGTAGAGTCTGTGATGTTTTTATTATAAGACTCTTCAAAAAAATCTTTTTAAAAAAATTTATTACATACTCCCCCTTTCTGCCTGTTCTTGCTGTGTTCATTTTTGCGTTCTTCTGTGTCTGCTTGTCCCGCCCTCCCCCCCCCGCTGTGGCGACCTGCCGAGTCAGCTCACCGTGAGGCGGCCTGCCTGCTCATGGCGACTTGCCCTGGCTGCGGTGGCTTGCCCTGCCCGTGGCAACTTGCCTTCTCAAGGCGGTCTGCCCGTTCGAGGAGGCCCCGGAACTGAGGCCTCCTATGTGGTAAACCGGTGCCCTACCAATTGGGCTATGGCCGGCCTCCCCCAAAAAACAATTTTACCCACAGTGTCCTCTGAATGAAGGTGTTTTCCTGTCATTATTCTGCCATTTCAGAATTTCAGGATGGTGAGAACATTTCAATTAGCAATACCAGATCTTTGTCCAGTGACTCATGATACTTTTTAATGATACAATACAGATATTGGTCCATAGTGTTAGGCCAATTTTCATTCTCTGCAGAATTTATGCCATAGATAAAACAGGGGTCATTGTTATACAATATCATATGCTCCAGAAGATAAAGAGGTAATTAGTTCTAAGAGTGAACTAAAAATATTTGAACTTTTTGATTTATTCCCACCCCTTTTATATAGTGGAATTCCTAAGAAAATTATTGTCCTTTAGAATATTGCATATAGTTATGTGGTCCATGCTATAAGAAGTCCAACATATGACAAGGTATGCATAATATTGATAACTGTGAAATTTTTTTTTGGAAAATTCCTTAGAAAAGTGAATAATGGGTTTTTAATTTGGCCCCTTTAACTGAGTAGGTTTTACTTTCTGAACATCCAAGCTCTGTGTTTTTTATGTAATGCCACATTATATATCTGCCCTAAAAAGGAGGCAATGTCATGACCACATGGTGTCTCCAGGTCTTACGAGAATTACCACAGGTCCTTGCTATGACTGACATTGAAAACTTCATAGCTTTTGTAGTAGTCAGCTAAAGGGGTGCTAATGCAAAATATTAGAAATCAGTTGGATTTATAATGGGTATTTATTTGGGGTAGAAGCTTACAGTTTCCAGGCCATAAAGAATAAGTTACTTCCCTCATCAAAGTCTATGGCCATGTGTTGGAACAAGAAGGCTGCTGACATCTGCCAGGGTTCAGGCTTCCTGGGTTCCTCTCTTCCTGGGGCTTGTCTCTCTCTCGGATCAAGCTTTGCTTTGCTCCACAAGGCTAGCTGTAGACTCTCAGGCAAATAGCTCGTCTCTTTTCCTGGGGCCTTCTCTCTTTCCTCATGACCAAGCTCCTCCGTGTGCTTGCTTCCCCGGGCTCCAGCATTAAAACTCAGCTTCAGAATTCCAACTCAAAAAACTCCAACTCTGTCCTTTGCCATGTCTTTTATCTTTGAGACCCCACCCACCAAGGGATGGGGTTCAACATCCTACTGATGTGGCCCAATCAAATCCCTAATCATTACTTAATCATGCCCAGATGAACAGACCAGTTTACAAGCAGAATCCAATATCTATTTCTGGAATTCCTAACTATATCAAACTGCCAAACTGCTACAGCTTTGCTTTTAAAAAAATTGAAACAGGTCATAGTAGCAGTGACAGCTATTGATATTTGATACTTTCCCTGGAGGCATCAAAAGACTGAGTATATTGGCCTAAGGCAAAGCAGATGAACCAGGTATATATGAGGCCATCTTCAATGGTCCAGCAAACTTATGTTTAGATTGCGTAACGGCAGTAGGAGAAGCACACTAACAAGGTACAGCATCTATTATTGTGCTATTTAATAAACAAACACATAACAACTGTAAATAAAACATTGAATTCAGTGGGAAACAAAGATAATTGCTTCATACAATTGGTGGTAAATTATTTGAGTATATTGGATGTTGAAGTCTGTTGACATTTATATCCTATTATTCTTGGAGTTTCAGTTTATTCGTTCTTAGACTGTTTCAGTAGTCCAACTTAATGTTAAGAATGCCACCTAATTTTTGCTTTATTAGGGAAGAACTTGATGCTGCCCACTACAAATCACCCACCGCTTTGGAGACAGATATCTGAGGGTTTCTCTGTTCTGCCCCTTACTAGTTCTGTGGCCTTGGACAAATGACATAAAGGCCCTGAGTCTTATTTCCTCAAGAAGATTCTAGAGAAATTAATTGTGCATTAGGCCTAAGATTTTGGGGAGAATGTGATGAAATAATAAAGAAACCACATGTAACATAAGGCCTAATACAAATTAAGTGTCAGGTAAATCTAGCCATTATTATAAGAACATGACTCATCTTTTTGAGTGTATGGCTACCTGAGGAAGAAATGGGGAAAATGACATTGATAAATGCCTTTTTCATTGAATAATTTCTTATGTACTAAAATTCCTTTAGTTAAGGGAAATATCTCTGATTAACTTGTAGATGCAAATGGGGATATGAAACTTCAATTGAGATCAGTTATACATATCTTTAAGATAAGTTCCTTTTCAAATAATTTCTGCTGGACAAATGAGCTAAGAACAGATTTTACTGATAGAAGGATCTTGAAGCTCTTTGTGTCTACTACATGAAGGCTGATGCTTAAGAAGGAATTTGGGGGGCCAGCTGTAGCCCAATTGATAGGGCACCGGTTTACCACATGGGAGGCCCCGGGTTAGGTTCCCGGGGCCTCTTAGAGCGGGCAGACCGCCTTGAGAAGGCAAGCCGCTGCGGGCAGGGCAAGCCGCCACGAGTGGGCAGGCCGCCGTGCGGTGAGCTGACTCGGCCGGTCGCCGCAGTGGGGGGAAACAAGCAGACACAGAAGAACGCAAGAATGAACACAGCAAGAACAAGCAGAAAGGGGGGGATATGTAATAAATAAAAAATAAATCTTTAAAAAAAAAGAAGGAATTTGGTATATAATTAAGTGAACATCTTAGTTGTAGTCATTTTTCCAATATATATTTGTTGAGCACCTCTTATGTGCTAGCCATTATGCAAAGCATTAAGGACAAAACAGTAAACATTATGCTATTGTTCCCTCCTCATGAATTTTACATTCTAGTTCAAATATTTTTCAAACTTCTGTGCCCAGTTTAATATGATATGATAACTTCCACAAAAGCACGAATTGTACACTTTTATTGTGTCAACTATCTTTGACCTGGGAACTCTGTTTTTTTAAAAAAGTAAATTGAATTAATGTTTTTTTTCATATTTTATACATGTTTATTGCTGCTGCTTTCTGCCACTAGCTAATGGTTACTATTTCCCACACCACAAATATAAACACATTATATAGTCATACAAATGTATGAAGTAGGTATTATTATCTCTATTTTACAGATGGGAAACTGGAGCACAGAGAGGTTAAGTAACTTGCCTAAGGTTGCACAGCTAATAAATGGTAGAATCAAGATTCCTATCTAGGCAGTATAACTCTAGAGCCCAAGATCTCAACCATTAATCTTTTTCAGGAAATATCATTTCTAATTTCTGTGTGAACTGAAAATGTTGGCCTCAGAAAGATGAGGAATTCATTCAATGCCATTATGAAACTTGGCTTAATTTCTAGGCTTCTCTTTGTAGAGCTGCCTGAATATTTTTATAATTTGTCATAGCATGGAGTGAACTGACAGTAGTAGCCTTATTTCTGCATTTCCTTTTCCTTATTCCCCAAACAACCTCTATAAAAAATGTAGCAGTTTGGTATGGTTCATGAATTCCAAAAATAGATATTGGATTATATTTATAAACTAGTCTGTACCTGGGCATGATTAAATTATGATTAGGGCTTTGACAGGGCCACGTCAGTCAGTAGGGTGCTGAGTCCCCATCCCCCTTGGTGGGTGGAGATTCACAGACAAAAGACATGGCAAAGGACAGGGTTAGAATTTTGATACTGGAGTCTTGTGCTAGAGCCCCAGGAAGTAAGCACAAAGAGAAGCTTGGTGGTGAGGAAAGAGAGAAGGCCCCAGGAAAAGAGATGAGCTATTTGCTTGATAGTCTACAGCTGACCTTGTGGAGCAACGCAAAGCCTGAGCCCAGAGGGAGTCAAGCCCCAGGAAGAGAGGAACCCAGGAAGCCTGAACCCTGGCAGTCATCAGCAGCCATCTTGCTCCAACACATGGCCATAGACTTTGGTGAGGGAAGTAACTTAAGCTTTATGGCCTGGTAACTGTAAGCTTTTACCCCAAATAAATACCCTTTATGAAAATTAGCTGATTTCTGTATTTTGCATCAGCACCCCTTTGGCTGACAAATACAGAAGATATGATATTTGCTTCAGTGTTAATATATATGCCACTTTTAACATTATTTTTAACTTCAGCCTCTTTATAATTTGATTTAAACTTCTCTTGTTTTGTTGTCTTTCTTGTAGCATGAATGTAATTTATTTTTCACTTGCATTGTACCAAGAGATAGCCTGATACAGTGGACTAATAATAGCAAATATATAGGAGAGTTTTTTATATAAACTGGTCTCTGGAATAAGTGCATGGCAAGTATTATCTTACTTAATTCTCATGATGATTTTCTAAGTTTGGTGCTGACTTTAGCGCAATTTCATGGGTTACAAAAACTGAGGCTTTTAGAAAGTTAAATAAGTAGACTGAAACATTTTATAAAGGTATTGTCATATATGATGGAAAACCGACATGTCAGGATCTGGGTTCAGAATCATGAGAGCTCAAAGTCCAAACTTGAAGTATGAGCATCTGAATTTATGCCTTGGTCCCCACTGACTAGTGTGTTCTTGAGTGAGTTACTGAGGCTCTCTGGATTTCAGTTTAACCATCTTAATTTTGAATGTAGAGTAGTCCATCCCTGATTAGATATTTATTCATAGTACCTACTATAAATCAAACACTGTGTTATGAATAGGAGATGCAAGGGTGAATAGAATATCTGTCATCAAAGACCTCAGAATCTAATGATAATATAATATTTATATCTCAGCGTTGTACAAAGATTGAATAAATCAAAAGGTAAGTTATTTAGAATAAGTTCCATAATATAATGATACATACCCACATGCATCATTACTATTATATTGGTAAAGACTTAAAGTGATTTAAAAAGAATGTGTGTGTGGGTCCCATATAGAACACTTTCTATGTATCTGCCTTACAAATTCCTGGAAGAAATCCAAGCCCAAAAGAATCTTTTTTTTTAACTTATTTATTATATATCCCCCCCTTTCTGCTTGTTCTTGTTGTGTTCATTTTTGCATTCTTCTGTGTCTGCTTGTCTCTCCCTGCTGCGGCAACCCACCTAGTCAGCTCACCGCACGGCGGCCTGCCTGCTCGCAGGGGCTTTGCCCTGTCCACAGCGGCTTTGCCTTCTCAAGGCGGTCTGCCTGCTCAAGGAGGCCCTGGGAACTGAACCCAGGACCTCCCATGTGGTAAACCGGTGCCCTACCAATTGAGCTACAGCCGGCCCCAAGAATCTTTTGAATATTCTGTAAGGTCAGTTTTGAGACTGCTTTTCTCTGGGGAATCTCGCCACAAAGAAATCATACTTTGCATTTCCCCAACTAAATTTCAGAGAGAACAGAACAAGATACCAGACTGCGCACACTTTACTTTAGTTAGCTAGTCACATATTAGAGGCTACACAGGTAACTAGTATTGTTAATTAAGAGAATGGTTTAAATAGTTTAGTCATAATTTCCACAGTATTAATAAGGATTGATGAATGATTAACCATGCATTAAAGTAGCTACAAATTGTTTGGAGACATGTTAGTAACTGAGGACTACTTACTAGATATTATAGCATCCTTAGCAAAGAATACTATTAATTATACAAAATAAAGATTTCTGTGTCACTTCTGCAGAGGCTTGACACTGTATCTCAGAAGCATCACAGAGGAATTGAATCACTGCCCAAGAATGACTGACAAATGTAGACCTGTACTTACTAGTTCTAGGTTGGTATCAAAGCAATCCTATAACTAGCATTTTCCTACATTCCAATACGATGGTGGCACATGGGTGTTACAAAGGGAAAAATAAAAAGACTGTAGCATATTTAAAAATAGCCATTAGAAAATAAAAAGAGAAAAAGAAAAAATAGCCATTGTAGTGATAAAAAGAAAAAGAAAAAGAAAAACAATACAAAGTGTCGTTTTTCCTCTGTGATTTGGATTGTTTTCTTTTCTGAAGTAGCTGATCCTGCTTCCTGCCATGTACTTGGTTTTAACTTGGATTTCATTCCCTCTGAGCACATTGTTTAATTGCAGGACATGGAAACATATGGGTCTCAACCCCAGACTCTGCAGTTGCCTCCTCACACAACCTCACCAGCAGATTCAGATTCCACCCTCTAGTATTGGCCATAGGTTGGAGGGATTAGGGAGAGAAGTCCATCTCCCTTAGGGTCAGCATCTCTTCAATTAGGCTACCATCAGACCCTGCCTTCTGCCACTGCCTTTCAGTTCTCTCTGCTTCTGGGTCCTGTCTAGCTGAGTCCACATCTCTGTTATGTTCCCTGTGTCTAGGTCCTTGCTTAAACTGCTCCAAGCAAGGCAATGTTTCCCCACATATTCCTAAGTCACTCTCATGACTTTTGCCATTCAAGTTCTACTTGTATTGTTATTTACCTGGTCTACCATTCTTAAATTAAATCAATTTATGTTATTTTTTTCTTTAGTATTTTTATTGAAATGTATTTGAAAAGAAAACCTGATATCACTATACTGTATGGAAAAAGGAATACAAATCATCTAAATAAAGTAGCAACAGAACTAAACTCCATGAAGGGAAAAATCATTTGATCAAAGTCTCTCTATATATTGTTACAAGTCTGGCTGTGGTCCTCTATTTGACAATAATGGAGATTACAAAGAGGTGGAGTTGTGCTACTACACATGGTGACAATAACTGGAGTCTCTCTTCTTTCCAGATTGATGAAACTTAACTGAGGTCTCATTAAGGAGATAGATTGAGACGGCATTGCAGAATCTATCTACCCTCAAATTCCTAACACAATTTGAAAAAGCAGCCATACATATTAAATATAAAAATAACCACTAGCAACTAAATAAGAACAGGGCATGATGAGGCAATCAACTTCCCTAACTAATAATCTGGAGGATAAGGTCTAGATGATTCTGGAGCCAAGTAGTGAGGTGCAAAGGGTTTAGCTCCTTACTCTAACTCCACTCCCCAAAAGTCATACTATTGAAAGACACTGCTAGTTTCTGGAATGAATAGAGATAAAAAAGAGGAGATTAAAAAATTGTTTAATTAAGTGCTAAAAGAGTCCTATTTTATGAATATGTATTATATAATTTAGGGTAGATTGATCTATCTGGTTAACTTTTCAGTGTTTCTCTCTTCTTTGCAACGATATTGCATAAAACGCAAAATATAAAAATTATTAAGGTAAGTCCTGGTCATAAGGAAGGTTATGTACCGACCAGCTCTGTGATTAATTGAAAAGTCTTTATGCTACAAAATGCTTGCTTATGTGGTCCCTGAAGTTCATTTTAATTTATATACCCTAAACTATGTTCAGTTTCAGTAACAAAATCCTTTAATAAAAAGAGTTGCCAAAACTTAACACTGTTCAAAGGAAGTCCTTCCAAGCTGAAATTTTACAAAGCACATCTTATAGGTGATGATATATTAAATAAAAGGTTACTTTAATAATAATTTTTTTGCCAGCACAGCTTCAATGCCATATAAATGTTTCCTATTCAATTACTTGCTCACATTTTTCATCTTCACTGATTTTGCAATGATCAGAATATTTCTCTTAAACTCCACTACATTAATCCTTCAAAGTGCTTTTTTCATTAGGTGATGAAGTTTCTCACCCAGAATATTACCAGGGAGGATGATGACATTTCCTATTGCTACACCTCTCTACTGCTGTGTGTGAGGATATTTTTATTCCTCTAACTTCCCATTATTCAGGAAGCATAAGGGATTCACTAGGCAGAAGGGGAAACTGGAAATCAACCAGAATCCAAATGCTCTAATCCTTCAAAGGATCCTTCTCTGCCTAGCCTCGGCCCCTTACAGCTTTACTTAATTAATCACCTTTGTGTTGATTAATTACTCAAAGCATTCTGTCACTAGAATGCTCATTTAATGCAGTCAAGCTCAAAAAACCTAAAATGAAACAGTCCACATTGCATCAGGTATCAGAGCATCAAGCAAAGAAGGTATCAAAAGTTTCTTTTAGGAGGTTGATGGATGAAAAAGATAAACAAAATCCTTTCAAAGTCTAAACTGCTCAACAAGACAGTCCTTAAGCCAGATAGTAGACAAAAAGCTACTCATTTCTATGGCTGAACTTCATGTTTTTGGTTCCTTCCTTTGTATATTAAGTTAACTTAATACTTTGAAGATACAGAGTTAACTGTCTTCTCAGGACACTCTGTAGGGTTTCTTCAAAAGAGGAGGTTATAAACACTGGTGCTGAAGTGTTACTCTGGATTGCTACTGAGAGAAATGACCTCTGTGGTAAATTGAGGGAAAATAAAAGATATTTCTGTCAACAAAAATCTTCTTCAACCTCCTGGAAACCTTGTATTTGCATCAATGGCTTTTTAAAATTAGATTGAAAATTTATATATTTTAATTTTTTGAGAAAGTGTGAGTACACTGATGTGGGGGCTAGGTCAGGTTTGACAAGTTACTATTTTTATATAGCAAAAAGAGTGGGGAGAGTAGGATTATCTTCTATTTAACAATTTAGCTTAGTCTAGTTCTGATGATCAAACCAAACATCAATTAATATGTATTTATTGAGTTTTGTTTTGAGTGGTAGACTAGTATAAGAAGGGGCCCTGGTCCTTTAAGAAAATGCCTGTTAGTTGAGGGAATTCATAAACAACTAATCAAACACACAAACAAACAAATTGCTGCAGGGAAAATATAGGGAAAGTGACACTCTTCACAATGGAGGAAAAGTTCAACCTGAGTTGAGACATTCATAGAGGTCTTGGATAATTGAAAATTTAGCCAGGCCTTGAAATACCAGCAGAGATATCTATGGGTGGGACTGTGTTTTGGGTAAGTAAAAGCAGAATGAGAAAGGTAAAAAGATCAGGGAATCCAATAATATTTACAGCTGGGTAGACCAATTCTGTATTTCTCCAAGTCCAGTTTTAACCTCTGAAGTAGAGGTATGGAAGGAATAGAAGGAAAGTTAGACTTTAGATAGCTAGTAAAAATGACTCCAGACATTGCCTAAAGTTGTTCATTAGATGTATGCTCATGTAGATAATTGAATAGAGGGAGTTATTCATTACTTGACGCATGAAAGAAGACCGGCAATTTCTCAAAAGTTTCTGCTTGG
>PVKH010003185.1:0-25210 GCA_004027955.1 Chaetophractus vellerosus | reverse complement strand
GCCAGGGGCCACTGGATGCTTTGGGGGCAGGAAGAGGGAAGGGCAGTTGTAATACAGGGTCTTTTTTGGGACTTGGGAATTGTCCTGGCTGATGTTGCAATGGAGGATATAGGACATTTTATATCATCATGTATAATGCAGAACTGTGTGGGAGAGAGGGTGGTCTACAGTCTGAACTGTGGTCCATGCTTGGTGGGAAAGCCCCAAAATGTGTATATCTATTGCAGGTGATGTGCCACACTGATGAGGGATGTATGTGTGCGAGGTTGGAGGTGTGGGAGATGGGGCATATGGGTACCCCTAAAATTTCTGTGTAACATTTATGTAAGCGATATATCCTAAAATAAACAAATAAATAAAATAAACTCTTAAATAAATAAATAAATAAATACATGATTTGGTAAATTAGCAGTTACAAGATCAAAGTGCAAAAATCAGTAGCATTTCTGTACACTGATAATGAGCAATCTGAGGAGGTAATCAAGAAAAAATCTCATTTACAATAACAACTAAAAGAATGGAATACTTAGTAATAAAATTTAATTAAATATGTAAATGACTTGTACACAGGAATCTACACATCACTGTTAAAGGAAATCAAAGAACACCTAAATAAATGGAAGAATATTCCATCAATGGATAGGAAGACTAAACATCATTAAGATGTCTATTCTATCTTAACTGATTTACAGATTTAACACAATCCCAATAAAAATCACCACAGCACTTTTTTTACTGAATTGGAAAAGCTAACCATGAAATTTATTTGGAAGAGCAAGGGGCAGTGAAGAGGCAAACATATATTGAAAAAGAAAGAGAAAATTGGAAGAATCACAGTACCTGAGTTTAAAACACACTACAAATCTACAGTGGTCAAAATTGCATGGTATTGTCACAAGGATAGACACACTGACCTAAAGAACATAACTGAGAGTTCTGATATAGATCCACACATACGGTCACCAGAGATTTGAGAAGGCCACCAAGCCCATTCAAGTAGGAGAGAATGACATCTTCAATGAATCATGCATGGAGAACTGGACAGCTATATTCAAAAAAAATGAGAGAGGAACACTATTTCAGACCCTTACAAAAAGTAACTCAAGATAGATCAAAGATCTAAATATAAGAGCCAAGGCCATAAAGGTCTTGAATTAAAATGTAGGGATTCATCTACAAGATCTTGTATTAGGAAATGGTTTCAAGAACTTTACAACCGGAGCAATGAAAGAAAAAATAGATAAATGGGACCTCCTGAAAATTGAAACTCAAAGGAATTTTTCAAGAAAGTTAAAAGGCAGCCTACTCAATGGGAGAATATATTTGGCAACCATATAACTTATAGTAGCCTAATAGCCAGCATATATAAAGGAATCCTACACCTCAAAAATAAAAAAACAAACAACTCATTTAAAAAATGGCCAAGTGATTTGAATAGACACTTCTCCAATGAAGGAATACAAATGGCTGGAAAGCACATGAAAAGACGTTCAACATCACCACCTATTAGGGAAATGCAAGTCAAGACTACAATGAGATATCGTCTTACACCCATTAGTTGGAAGTAACCCAAATGCCCATCAACAGATGACTGGATAAACAAATTGTGGTATATATGTACAATAGAATATTACTCAGCTGTAAGAAGGAATGCAGCACTAACAGATGGGATAACATGGATATCTCTTGATGATCTTATGTTGAGTGAAACAAGGCGGGCACTGAAGGACAAATATTACATGAGCTCACCGATATGAATTAAGCAAATTGAGCAGAATCCCAGAACTAGTGTCTGGAAGATAGGATTACAGGAGACAGAAAGAATTAGGTTATGAGCCAACGCCCATATGGGCAAAATCTATTAGGTAGAAGGGTGTAGTTGTGCAGTGGACCTGCATGACTAGTGGTGCAGTGATCCTATTGGGTTGGATGGTGCTAGTTCGTGAGGGAGGAGTGTGGGGAGTGTGAGTTGGGCTGTCTATGGAACTGGGGGAAGGTTGTGGGAGGGAGTCAGTGAACTCTGGGGATTTGCAGCATGTGTTTGAAACTACAATCATGGGAATGTATCTTCAGCAAATATGGCAGGGGAAGGTTATTGGTTTAGGGTGCTGGATGTGAAGGACATTTGGAACAGGGTGCACCTGAGGCAAGTCTCTAGGGAGTGTGTGAGTGTTCATCTTGTCATAGTAATTTGCATCTTTGTGTGGAGACCCACATAATGAGCAGGAAGCCATGGGACTCTCATCCTGGGAATTTGTCTTTCTTCACATATAGAGGAGTGGGTGTCCCTCAAGAGCATACATAGTACCTAACAAGGGAGGACAGACCAGTAAGTGAAACCCTCAATTTTGCTGCATGTAACAATGAACCTTTTTCTACAAGGAGTTAAGCTTGATGGTTTGCCATAGATACTGAGGAGAGGGAGAGGGAGGAATAGAATAGATGGAACATGGGGCATTTGGGGGCAATGGAATTATAATAAATGATCTTACAATGATGGATGCAGGCCACTTTAAATTTCATCAAAATATATAAAAGTGTATGGTCCAAAATGTAAACCATAATGTAAATCATTGAGGATGGTTAGTAACAATGTTTCAATATTTGTACATCAATTGTAATGAATATACCATCTGCATGTAAAATGATATTTATAGGGGAAAGTGGAAAAAGGGGAGGATGTTGGATATATGGGAATCCCCTATATTCTGTAAGTGACTTTTCTGAAAACTAAAGCTTCTTTGAAGACAAAATGAAAAAATTACGACATGGGGGAATAAAAGGAAAAAAAATATCACTGTAGATAAAAGACAACAGATATTAGTGTTGAAAGACAATGTCAAAAAATTTTACAGAGGGGCCGGCTCGATAGCCCAGTGGATAGGGTGCTGGCATACCACATGGGAGGCCCCGGGTTCGGTTCCTGGGGACCTCTCCTAGCGGGCAGACCGCCTTGTGAATGGCAAGCCACCATGGGCGGGCCGGAGCCGCCGTGGGCAGGGCAAGAAGCTGCCACGGACATGGCAAGAGCCGCCACGGGCAGGGCAGGTCGCCCGCGGATGGAGCGCAGCCAGCCACCCGCGAACTGAAAGCCGGACGTGAATGGACACAGAGACTGCCCACAAGCGGGCAAAGCCGCGTCTGCGCAGTGACCACTCTCGGCACGTCGCTGCAGCGGGGGGAAGGGGAGATATGTAATAAAATAAATAAATCTTTAAAAAAAAAAATTTACAGATATTTTTTCATTATTTTTATTGTATATATATTTTTTGTATTTTATTTCTTATTTTTGAAACTATAGTTTCATTTTCTTATCAATTGTATTTGGTTATTTTATTTGCCTCATATTTGAAGAAGTTTTGGATGGCAGAAGGGTTACAACTATGACAGGTGAGTAACATTGGTGTGGGGTGTAAGTAATGGTGGGTACACAGGAGGTGGTTAACCTAGGGCATACCTATAAGGCTTATAAATGTATTCAAGTGTTCATGTGGCATTGTCACTTTGGTGGAGTTTCACATAATAACCAAAATAATATCAAATTCCAATCCTTGGGAACTCTGCCACATTCTCTAGTGGAATAGCAAGAACCCCTGAGAACAGGGACAGTGAATAGTGAAGGAGGATGGTCCATTGATATTGAAGACTGTTCTTATGAATCTTTAGTTTTGAAATTGAAACTTAACCTAGTATTATAGGGTGCCTAAGAGATGCCTCCTGAGAACCTTGTTACTCAAATGTGGCCTGTCTCTAAGGCATATAAATGCATTACATTCCCCCTAGTGTGGGACATGACTCCCAGGGATGAGCTTCCCTGGCACCAAGAGATTACTACCAAGCCCTAATTAGCAATGCAACTGGAAAAAGACCTTGACTGAAAGGTGGAGATGGTAAAGACAAATGAGTTTATATGGCTAAGAGACTTCAAAGTGAGTCAGGAGTACATTCCATACTTTACACTTAAGCACATCTCAGATGGATCTCTTTGACTGCCAAAGTAGATACTATCCCAAATAGCAGGGCTCCTGAGGGCTCTGGAGATACCCAGACAGTATAGTCAGGGCAGATAGCTCAGGAGTTTGGTTCCTTGCCAGTGGGCTCCACTTTGGAATTTATGCTCCCCAGTGTGACAGAGTTGGAGTCAGTTGTGGTTTAAGTACATATGGCTCTTCTGTCCTTCTATTTGAAACTATAATTAGTATTAGAGTTGGTGGGTGGATGTCCAAGAGACTTAAAATCTTTGTGCTGTCCATGTGCCAGCTGGGCCCTTAATCTCATCAGAGTTGGAACACCTACTCTCCAGTACATTGTCTCAGCCCAGACAACTAACATGGAGTTGATGATAGACAACTACCATACCAAGGACCTACAACAGCAAGCAAGAGAGCTCCATCCGTTGGCCCTATGGGATTACAGCCCCCTCTCAATTAGAGGTGGTGAGGGCATCACCATCACAGAATCCTAAGGATCGGGGAGTGAACTATGGACCAAAGTAGATTTACTGGTATTCTACTATAAGTTTATTGTGATTCTAGCAATTGGAAAAATCATATCATTGATGTGGAAGCAGTGGTCAAAGGAGGATCTGAAAGCAAGGAGACAGAAAAACAAGGGTAATATGGGTGTACTTTTGGGACATGGGAATTATCCTAAATGACATTGCAATGACAGATACAGGCCATTATAAGTCTTGTCATAACCTACAGAATTGTGTGGGAAAGAGTGTAAACTACAATGTAAACTTTAATTCAGGCTTAGTGGCAATACTCCAAAATGTATTAATCAATTGCAATGAATGTACCTCACTAATGAAAGATGTTGTTAATGTGGGAAAATGTGGTTTGTATGGGGAGCCGGGCATATGGTGATCCCCTATATTTTTATGTGAAATTTGTATAATCTAAGTATATTTAAAAAAATAAAAAATAAAATAATACACATTAGAGGCATGCAACCGCTAGAAGAATGAATAAGTGATACCAAAGACAGAACAGCTGAAACTGAAGAAAGTAAAGAAGAGAGAGAGGAAAGAATGGGAAAAAGTGCCAGGGACTCAGGGAGTTGAATGACAACATGAAACATAACACCATATGTGTAATGGGAGTTCCAGAATTGGAAGAGAAGGGAAAAGGGGCAGAAAGACTATTTAAGGAAATAATAGCTAAAAATTCTGAACTCTCAAAAAAGAAATGAACTTACATGTGTAAGAGAATTCCCTCCATTGGCCTTATGGGATCACAGAATATATCCAAATAGGTCTATTTTAAGACTCATACTATTCAGAATGTCAAAAATCAAAGATAAAGAGAAAATCCTGAGAAAAGCAAGGGAGAAGTAAACCAAGACATACAAGGGGCACCTGGTAAGACAGTGGAGATTTCTCATCAGAAATGATGGAGGCAAGAAGACACTGCTTTGATACAAGTAGGAGACTGAAAGAGAAAAACGGCCAACTGTGAATTTTGTATCCAGCAAAATTCTCCTTCAAATATGAAGGTGAGTATAAAATATTCACAAACAAACTAAGAGAGCTCAAAAAGAGAACTCATCTTTGCAGGAAATAGTGAAGGAAGCCTTAGAGCCTGAAAGAAAAAGACTGGAGAGAGACGGTTTGAGGAGTGTATAGAAAAAAGAATAGGGGCCGGTTCGATAGCCCAGTGGATAGGGCACCGGCATACCACATGGGAGGCCCCGGGTTCGGTTCCCGGGGACCTCTCCTAGCGGGCAGACCGCCTTGAGAACGGCAAGCCGCCATGGGCGGGCAGAGCCACCATGGGCAGGGCAAAAAAAACTGCCACGGACAGGGCAAGAGCCACCACGGGCAGGGCAGGTCGCCCGCGAATGGAGCGCAACCAGCCGCCCGCGAACTGAAAGCCGGCCGTGAACGGAAGCAGAAGCCGCCCACAAGTGGGGAAAGCCGCCCCTGCACAGTGACCAGTCTCGGCGTGTCGTCGCAGCGGGGGGAAGGGGAGATATGTAATAAAATAAATAAATCTTTAAAAAAAAAAAAAAGAAAAAAGAAAAAAGAATAAGAGAAAGGATAACCAAAATAGTAAAAATAAAGATGAAAACAAGATACAGCAAATGAAAACCAAAGAATAAAATGATGGAAGTAAATAATGGGTTTACAATTAATGGTTTTGGGTATTACTACATAGTTGTGCATCCATCACTTCAATCATGATTAGAGCACTTTCTTTCTTACAATAATAGTGATAAACAAATAAACAAATTGGATGAATTGTACGTTTTATTAATATGTATCAAAAATGATTTCTTAAAAAATGTATATGGGTAATATTTTATAAAATATATTATTTTTTTCCAAAAAATAATGCATTTACAGTAATATCATTGAATGTGAAGGGATTAATCTCCCCAATCAAAATATATAGGCTGACAGAATGGATAAAAAACATGAGCCAACCATATTCTGCCTACAAGAGAATCACCTTAGACCCAGGAATACAAACCAGCTAAAAGTAAAAGGTTGGAAAAATATACTCCATAAAAATAGTACCAAAAAAGACCAGAGGTAGCTATAATAATATGAGACAAAAATTGACTTTAAATGCAAGAGTTATAAGAGATACCGAAGGCCATTATATATTAATAAAATGGACAATCCATCAGGAAGATATAACAGTCATGAATATCTATGACACTTAATCAGGGTAACCCAAACTACAAAAGGCAAACTCTGACAAAATTGAAGGGAGTAATAGACATCTCTCATTGGAGACTTCAACACAACACACACATAACTAGATAGAACAGCTAGAAAGAATATCAAAAGGGAAAGAGAGAACTTGAACTATATGATAATGAGTTAGACCTAAAAGACATATAAAAGAACTTTGCACCAAAATTCAGTAAGTTGTATATTCTTCTCAAGTGTCTATGGATCTTTCTCAAGGATAGCCCAATGGGCACAATGTGGCTCTCAATAAATATAAAATGATTTAAATTTTATAAAGTAACATCTGAGATCTTAATGGAATGAAACTAGAAATCAATATTAAGAAAAAGGTAAATTCACAAAAGTGTGGAGGCTAAACAACACACTCCTAAATAATCAGGGGGTCAAAGAAGAAATTGCAAGTGAAATCTGTATACATATTGAGAAAAATGAAAACAAGACCACAAATTATCAAAACTTATGGGATACACCAAAAGCAGTCTTGAGAGGGAAATGTATAACACTAAACACCTATATTAAATAAGAGGAAAGAGCTAAAATCAATGATCTAACTGAAAAACAACAGCTTACAAATCCGAAAGTAAGCAGAAGGAAAGAAATAATAAAGGTTAGAGCATAAATCAATGAAATTGAGAACTAAAAAATAGAGAAATTCAATAAAAGCAAAAGCTGGTTCTTTGAGAAGATCAATAAAATTGACAAACCCCTATCTAGACAGTTAAAGAAAAAAGAGAGATGCAAATGAATACAATCAGAAATGAAAGGGAGGAAGTTACAAATGACCACACAAAAATAAAAAGGATCACAAGAGAATATTATGAGAAACTCTATGCCAACAAACAAGACAAACTAGATGAAATGGAAAAATTCCTAGAAATGCACAAATAACCTACATAGACACTACAAGAAATACAAGAATTTATCAAACCAATTGCAGTTAAATATTGAATCCATCATCAAAAATCTCTCAACAAATAAAAGTCCAGTACCAGATGGCTTGACAGGTGAATTCTACCAAGCATTTTGAAAAGAATTAACACCAATCCTGTTTAAACTCATCCAAGAAATTGAAGAGGAGGGAAAATTACCCAACACATTTTATGAAGCCAACATCACCATAATTCAAAGGCCAGATAATGACACTACAAGAAAAGAAAATTACAGAAAATTTCTTCTAATGAATATAGATGCTAAAAAACTCTCAACAAATACTTGCAAATCAAATTCTACATCATATCAAAAGACTTTTATATCACAGCCCAGTGGGAATTATTCTTGGTGTTTTGGTCAGCCACAGGAGTGCCTTTTGAAATACACCAAAGATTGGTCAGCCTTTATAAAGGGTATTTATTTGGGGTAGACGCTTACAGTTACCAGGCCACAAAGCATAAGTTTCTTCTCATACCAAAGTCCACGTGTTGGAGCAAGATGGCTGCTGACGTCTGCAAGGGCTCAGGCCTTTGGGTTCCTCTCCTGCTGGAGCTGCGTTTCTCTCCGGGCTTAGCTTCTGTTTCCTCCACAAGTTCAGCTGTAGACTATGAGGCTCTCTATGTGTTGCGTCTCTCCACAGGGCCAGCTGCAGACTATCGGGCAAATGGCTCACGCCAACATCAGAACTGCTTTTCAAATCTGCTTCTCCAAATCTCTGCAACTCAAATCTGCTGCCTAGCCTTTATACTTGAGACCACACCCACTGAGGGGCAGGGCCCAACACCCTCCTGACGTGGCCCAGTTAATGCCCTTATCATAAACCAATCATGCCCAGATGAACAGATAAGTTTACAAGCATAATCCAATTTATATTTTTTGGAATTCATAATTACATGAAACTGCCAATCCATTACACCTGGTATGCAAGCCTGGTTCAACATAAGACAATCAATCTACATAATACACCACATTAACAAATTGAAGGAAAAAAATACATGATCCTTTCAAATGATGCAAAAAAGACATTTGACAAAATCCAGCATCCTTTCTTGATAAAAATATTCAAAGATAAGAATAGAAGGAAATTTCCTCAATATGATAAAAAGCATAAGTGAAAAACTTCTATGATTGGGAACAAGACAAGGATGGCCACTCACTGTTGTTACTCAACATGGTACTAGGAGTTCTAGGTAGAGGAATTAGACAAGTAAAAGTTAAAGCCATTCAAATACAAAAGAGGAAGGAAAACTCTATTTGTGGATGACATGATAGTATATTTTTAAAATTTCTGAAATGTCTATGTCAAATCTACTTGAGCTAATGAATTAAGCAAAATGGCACGATACATGCTAAACCTGTAAAAATCAGTAATGTTTTGATATACTAGTATTAAACAATCTGAGAAGTAAATCAAGGGGAAATTTCCATTTATAATAGCAACAAAAATATTCAAATACATAGGAATCAATTAAGCCAAAGAAGTACAGGATCAATATGCAGAAAACTAAGAATAAAATTGCTAAAAGAAATCAATGAAGACCTAAATAAATGTAAAGACATTCTGTGAAAATGGATTAGAGGATGAAATATTATGAAGATGTCAATCCTACCCAAAGTGATTGATAGATTAATGCAATACCAATCAAAATTCCAACAGCCTTCTCTACAGAAATAGAAATGGCAATTACCAAATTCATTTGGATGGCAGAGTGCACCCAAATAGCCAAAAGCATTCTAAAATGAAAGAACAACATGGAAGGAAATTCACTATCTGACCTTGTAACATGTTACCAAGGCTACAGTGGTGAAAACAGCATGGTGCTGGCATAAAGGTAGACATATTGTTCAGTGGAATAGAATTAAGAGTCCAGAAATAAACCTTCACCTCTGCAGCCAACTATTTTTGACAAACCTACAAAGTCCATGTTTACAGGACAAAACAGTCTCTGCAAAAAATGCTGCTGGGAGAACTGGATATCCATAACCAAAAGAATGAAAGAGGACCCCTACTTCATTTGCTATACAAGAATCAACTCAAAATGGGTCAAAGACCTAAATTTAATAGCCCAGCACCATAAAACTACTAGAAGAAACTGTAGGGAAACATATAAAGACATTTTGGTAGGTGGTGGTTTCTTGGAGCTTACACCGAAAACACATGCAACAAAAGTGTTGGAGGGGTGTGGATAAATAGGAAAATTTATTCACTGTTGGAGGGAATGTAGAATGGTATAGACACTGTGGAGACCTGTTTGGCAATTCCTAAAGGATTTGAATTTAGATTTGCCACATGACACTGCAATACTATTAATGGATATATACCCAGAAGAACTGAGATTAGTGACACAAACAGACATCTGCACAACAATGTTCATAGCAACATTATTCATGATTGCCCAAGGTTGAAAACAAACAAGCTGTCCTCCAACCAATGAATGGATTAACAAATTGTGGTGTATTAATGCTATACACTGTGGTGAATGATGGAATATTAGGCACCTTGCCGAGGACCAGCCTTGGCATTCAGTGGGACTACCGAACGTCGGTGAAAAAGACACACAGGCACACACAGACACACAAGTTTGCTAACCCAAGCTTCTTTACATTTTTATTCTTCTTCTCTCTTTCTATTCTCTATTCTACATTCTTCATTCTATCTCTTATTCTTATTCTTATTCTATCTCTTATTCTTATTCCTATTCTATCTTATTCTTATTCTATCTTATTCCTATTCTATCTCTTATTCTTATTCTATCTTATTTTATCTTATTCTTATTCTATCTTATTCTTATTCTATATCTTATTCTTATTCTATTTTATTCTTATTCTACCTTATTCTTATTCTACCTTATTCTTATTCTATATCTTATTCTTATTCTATATTCTTATTCTATCTTATTCTTATTCTACCTCTTATTCTTATTCTATATCTTATTCTATATTCTTATTCTATCTTATTCTTATTCTACCTTATTCTATATCTTATTCTTATTCTATATCTTATTCTTATTCTATACTACTTTTTCTTCTTATCCCTTTGCCACGTCTCAATTTTTATTTTTATACCTTTCCTCTGATATCATTGTTTTCCTCTGACCTATTTTTTGCTATGCATATTTTTCTAAGTTTCCCTTACCCCAAGGTACACCATTGTTTTTTATAATTGAGGGCATAAGTTACACTATGTTCACAGTGCACCTGTCATTTTCTCTGGGTTAGCAGAACATTAACCAGTTATTCCCCATTTATGCATCATGGTTTACAAGCACAGTCTTTATTACATTTCTATGTTAGTACAAGGTACAGAATTAATAGACAATTGTCTTCTATAATACCCACAGCGCCAATTCATGTCCACAATGTCCATCCCCACTACAAAAGGGTCCTCACATGATGTAAGTTTCAAAAGAGTCCCAATTGTTTTTCTCCACCAATATCTTCTGACATTTTTTCCACCAGGGCCGATTAACTGCAAGGATATCTTGGCCCTACATAAAAGCAAAATTTGTTAAAGCATTTCTTCCCTATTTCTCTTACTAGAGGTCCTTGTTGATCTATATCTATGAAATGAGAGCACAGCATAATGGTGATTAAGGCTAAGTAATTTTTTCTACAAATCCTAACAACTTTCTCTAAAGCAGTTTTGCTGTAACTTGATTATTATTTAGAATTTTAGTAAGAAAAGCTCAGGGAAAGACAGAAGTGAGATAAAAAGCACGAACACAGATTTCCTGCTGGGGTTGATAGGGAAACCAACAACTGGGGACTGCTTTGCAGGTCCTCATTGTCGCGTGGCCTTTCTCTAGTGACTTTGCAGCTAGACAGGCGTGCTGGCAGTATGTTGGCTCCCAACATCTTTTGCAGAGGTACGCTCTCTACTACTAAGAGAAGCTCAGAGAAAGACAGAAGTGAGATAAAAAGCATGAACACAGATTTCTTGCTGGGGTTGATAGGGAAACCAACAACTGGAGGACTGCTTTGTAGGTCCTCATTGCCGCGTGGCCTTTCTCTAGTGACTTTGCAGCTAGACAGGCGTGCTGGCAGTATGTTGGCTCCCAACAGCACCTGTAGGAAGAAGTAAGGTCATAAAGTATATGACGACATGGATGAACCTGGAGAACTTTATGTTGAGTGAAGCAAGCCAGATGCAAAAGGCCAGATAGCGTATGCTTCTGCTACTATGAACTAAATATATTGTGAAACATATTGGATGGTTCCATTTATATAAAATGCAAATATAAATAAATTTATAAAGATAAAAGTAGATTCATGGCTATGTAGGACTGGGAAAGGAATGTCAAGGGATGTGGAGTTTTCTGCTTGAAAAAATAAAATTGCTGTAAATCTTTTTGTAATGATGAATGCACAATATTGTGATTATGCTAAAAGCCACTGATTATACACTTTGGATACATCATATGGTATGTGAACATATCTCAGCTTAGTAAATAAATAATTCTGCATGAATAGCCAGAAATCACTATTTGTGTATTATTATCATTGAAATAATGAAAATGCTTTAATAATGAAGTGATAAATGTGCAACTATGAGATTTTCCCAAATACCATTGATTGTGTACTTTGGAGAAATTGTATGCTTTATTAATATGTATCAATAAAATTGATTTGTTTAAAAACAAATACTGTGAACAAGTGTTTGCCAACAAACTAGACAATGTAGAGGAAATGGAAAAATTCCTAGGAATGTACAAACTACAGTGACTCTTGAAGAAATATGCAACCTAAGTACATAAAGAGATTGAAACCATCATCAAAGAACTCCCCAAAATCAAAAGGCAGGACGAGATGGTTTCACAGGTGAGTTCTACCAAACATTCAAAGATTATATACTAATCTTACTCAAGTTCTTCCAAAAAATTGAAGAAGAAACAATGCTGAACTCACTCTATTAAGCAATATCACCTGAATACCAAAGACAGATAATGATATTACAAAAAGAAAATTACAGACCCATTTCCTTAATGAATATGGATACAAAAATTCTCAACAAAACACCTGCTAACTGAATACAACAACACATTAAAAAAATAACTCTCCATGATCAAGTGGGTTTTATATCAGGCATGAAAGAGTGGTCCAACACAAGAAAATCCATCAGTGTTTTTTTAAATATATTTTTTAAATTTTTGTGTAAAACACCATATTAATAAATCAAATAAGAAAACTCACATGATCTTTTTGATTGATGTAGAAAAGACATTTGACAAAGGATAGCATTTTTTCTTGATAAAACTCTCAACATGATAAAGGCTATATATGAAAAACACAAAGCTAATACTGTACTCAATGGTGAAATAGTGAAAACTTTCATTGAAATTGAGAACAAGACTAGGATGTCTTGGCACCACTGTGGTTCAATATACAGCTAAATGATTAAGCTACAGCAAACAGGCAAGAAAAAGAAATAAAAGTCATCCAAATTGGAAAGGGAGAAGTGAAATTTTCACTATTTCCAGATGATATGATCTTATGCATAGAAAGTCCTGTAAAATCTACAACAAAGTTGTTAGACCTAAGAAACTATTTCAGTAGAGTGGTATGATACAAGACCAATATGCAAAAAACAGGGGTATTTCTATACAGTAATGCACAATCTGTGCAGGAATTCAGGGGGAAAATTCCATTTAGAATAGCATCTAAAAGAATGAAATATTTAGGAAAAAGCTCAACCAAGGATGTAGAGCCCTTGTATTCAGAAAACTACAATACATTGCTGAAAGAAATAAAAAGACCAAAATAATTGGAAGAATATTCCATGCTTGTGAATCGGAAGGCTAATTATTATTACGATATCAATTCTATGCAAATTTATAGATTCAATGCAATCCTGATAAAACTTCCATCAGTATTTGTAAACAAATAGAAAACACAATTATTAAATTTATTTAGAAGGGTAAGTAGCCTCCAATAGCCAGAAACATCTTCAAAATTAAAAGTGAAGTTGGAGGAATTTCACTTTGGACTTTAAATCATATTACCCAGCTACAGTCTTAAAAAACAGCACGTTACTGGTGTGAAGATAGGCACACAGACCAATGGAACCAAATGGGTGTTTCAGAAACAATCACATCTATGGACAAGTGATTTTTGACAAAGCTGTTAAAGCCACCCAGTAGGGGCAGAATAATCTATTCAACACATGGTGCTGGGAGAAATAGATATCAATAGCCAAAAGAAAGAAAGAGGACACCTATCTCAAACTTTATACAAAAATTAACTCAAAATGGATCAAAGACCTAATTATAAGAGCTAGAACCACAAAGCTCCTACATGTAAATGAAGGAAAACATCTTCAAGACCTGGTGACATGAAGTGCATTCTTTAACCATACACTGAAATCATGAGCATGAAAGAAAACGGGATAAAGGGTACCTCCTCAAACTTAAAAACAATTTTGTGATTCAAAGGACTTTGCCAGGAAAGTAAAAAGGCAGCCCACTCAATGGGAAAAAATACTTGGAAACCACATTATCCAATAAGGCCTTGATTTCCATTCTATTTAAAGAGATCATATAACTCAACAACAATAGAGCAAGCAATCCAGTATAAAAAATGGGCAAAAAACTTAAATAGGCATGCCTCCAAAGAGGAAATACAAATGGTCTAAAAGCACATGAAAAAAACATTAAATATCACTAGCTATTGGGGAAAAAAACCCAAAATGACAATGAGTTATCTCACACAGCTTAGAAAGACCATTATTAAAAAGTCAATAACATGCTGGAGAGGATGCGGAGAATAAGGAACACTCCTTCATTGTTGGTGGAATTGTAAAATGGTGCAGCCTCTGTGGGAGACAGATTGGCAGTTCCTCAGGAAGCTAAATATATATTTGCCATATGATCCAACAATTCCTCTTCTAGGGATATATTCAGAAGAACTGAAATTGTGCTGCAAATAGACATTAGCATGACAATGTTCATAGTTGCCAAAACTGGAAGCAACCCATGTGTCCATCAACCAATAAATGGAGAAATAAAATGTGGTATATAGATATGATGGAATTCTATGCTGCTTTAAGGAAAAATGAACTTGGGACACATACAATAACATGGATCATCTTCAAGACATTATTTTAAGTGAAATAAGCCAGAGACAAAAAGACAAATATTGCATGGTCCCACTAATAAGAATTAAATATCAAGAAAAAGGGCCTGAAGATAAAACCTAGAGTAAATGTTATTAGGAGATAAGAGGAGGGCTTAAAAGGTGTACTGATGCTTAATGTGTTTGGAAGTTTTAATTAACTTGACTGTAAATGTGTGGAAATGGAGTTGATGATAATACATACTGAGTAGAACTGATGCAGCTGGTCTACAAATGGGATTGAGGCTGAAAAGGGTGGTCTCAAGATATAAATATGAATTGAAAGAAAGCTCTAGAATAACCTAGGGACTGAATAACATAGTGAACCCAGAGGTAGATGAGAATTGGGTTAATAGTACAAATATGAAATGTCCTTCCATGAAATACAGGAAATGTACATCACTAAGGCAAGGTGGTAAGAATGTGGAGAAGCATGGGGAAAATACAATTAACATAACCTATGGACTATTGTTAAGAGCAATACTGTAATATTCTTGTATCAATGCAAAGATGTACTGTGTTCATAATGGGGATTGGGAAAAATATACCAAATGAACACTATAGACCACAGATAGTGGTAATAGTCTGATAGTCTCATGCCATTATCTCATAATTTTTTAAAAATGTTCCACAACAATATAGTGTGTTGATGGCTGGGAATTCCACACATGCTCATGATTGTTTTGAAATTTCACAACTCTCTAATAAAAATATATTTTAGAACAAGAAATAAAATTATCTCTATTCTGAGATGACATGATCTTACATGTAGAAAAATCCTATAGTAACCATACAAACAAATGTCTATTTACCCTATTAGAGCTAATAAATAAATGCAGTAGAGTTGCAGGGTAAAAGATTAAACTGCATAAGTCAGATGTATTTAGGCAAACAAATTGTGAGAATCCAAAAAGGAAATTGAGAAAAAATTAATTTTCAGAGGCATCAAATATAATAAAATTGTTATGAATAAATTTAAACAAGGTATGCAAGATTTGTATAATATCTATAAAATATTGCTGAAAGAAATTAAAGAGGACCTAAATAAATGGAAAGACATCCCATTTAATGGAGTGGCAGATTTAATATAGTTAAGATAGAATGAATGCTTACGAAAATCTCATAATCCATTTTTAAAAATAAATATAAAAATAATAAACAAAAAACAAAGAAACAAGGAAATTCTTTAATGAAATTGCTCTAATGATGCATGTGATGAAAAAATAAATATAAGAGCATACCCTTGCAATCATTCAATTGTAAAGAGACCTTAACAGCCAAATTATACTGAAAAAGAACAAAACTAGAAGATACCCACTTCTATATTTCAAAACATAATACAGATCTACAATTATTAAAATAGTGTGTTATTGCCATAAAGGTAAACATCTAAAATAATAGAATGGAATTTATACTTCAGAAATAAACATATATATATCATCAATTTATTTTCAACATACAAGGCACCAAGTTCTTGCACTCAGGAAAAAAACAGTGTCTTCATCATATGGTGGTGGAACAACTGGATATGCACATGCAAAGCATGAATTTTGATCCTTACCTAAAATATTTATAAATAATTAAGTCATTTAGAGATGTAAATGTAAGAGCAAAACTATACCACTCTTACAAGTAAATACAGGGGTAATTCTTCATTACCTGTCATGTGGCAATTGATGCTTAGATATGACATTAATAATACTAGAAATAAAAATAGACAAATTGTTTTCACAAAAATTTAAAAAATTTTAATCAAAGTAAACTATCTAGAAAGTGAAAAGATAACCTACATAAAGGAAAAAATACTTTCTAATCATATATATGAGAAGTGCCTAATATCCCAGAGAGTATTTATTTTAAAAAATCCCTTACCCTTTAACGTAAAGACAATCTAATTAAAAATGGCAAAGTATTTGAACAGACATTTTTTCAAGGAATATATGCAAATGGATAACAAACATGAAATAATGCTCAACATCTTTAGTTATTAGGGATATGGAAATCAACATCAGAATGTGACATCACATCAAACCTGCTAGGATGGTTATACTTTTTTGAAAATCTAAAATAACTATTGGTGAGGATGTGGAGAAATTGGAATCCTTGTACATAGCTTGTACAACCACTTGGAAAATATTTATGCAGTTCCTCAATAATATATACACAGAATATAGCAGATCTCTTCCTTAATATACATGCCCTAAAATTGAAGATATTCAAGTAACTGTGTAATAATTTTCATATTAGCATTATTTACAATAACAAGTAGAATAAATCCAAATTTCTATCACTTAAATGGATAAACAATATGCATAATATATGGATATATATAATGGAATTTTATTCTGTCATAAAATGGAACTAAGTAATGGTATAAGCTATACCATGGAAAATACTTGAATACATGTTAAGTGTTTTCAAAACTTAGGCCAGATACAAAAGGCCACATTTTTAAGATTCCATTTATATGCAATACCCAAAAAAGGCAAATCAATAAAGACAGAAAGCTGATTAATGGTTGACAGGGATTGAGAGGAGTGGGGAATATGGAATAACTCCTTTTGTGTGTATGAGGTTTCCTTTGGAGTTGATAAAATTTTTTGAAATTAGATAAATCATATTTTTGCTAATAGTTACCTCCTGAGGGCCTCCTTGTTGCTCTAATGTGGCATCTCTCTAAGCTAAATTCAGTATATAAACACACTACCTTTGCCAACATGGAACATGACTCTTGGGGATGAGCCTCCTGGTACCAAGGGATTATTACCAAGAACCAACCAGCAATAGACCTTGACCAAAGGGGGAAATGGTAAATACAAATGAGTTTTTAGGGCTAAGAGACTTCAAAATAAGTCAGGAGGTCATTCCAGAGGTTACACTTATGCACATCTCAGCAGGACCTCACTGCCACAGTAAATAGTGCCTGAAACAGTGGGATTCCTGAGGACTCTATTATCAATACTATATAGAATATAAGCATAGCTGTTTATTCTAGATTGGTGTGTTCTTCCTAAATTTATGTAGTCTTCTAATAAAATAATTTAGCATTATATCTACTAGATCCTTAAGATGATCAAAAAATGTAAACTGAGTTTTGAAGGCAGTTCACAAGATCTTTTTGATAATAAATATGTAAGGTATGCAGGAGGTGTTTTGTTAAGGGAATGGAAAACAGTTTTGTCTAAAAGTAAAATGACAGGTTTTTACAGAATGATAAAAAGGAATATGTAGGACACCCTTAATAGATATAGAAAGTTGTAGAAGGTTGTCAGAAAAGGGATTTTATCTGTCATGGTCATGGGTGGTTAAGATTTCATAGGTTTATAAGATTTTTAAGAGTTTGCTCAGACAGAATCTTCATGCAAAACTAGTATTTGATTTTCTTTCCTTCATAATGACAAAGTATCCTTGGATTATTGGTCTACTCTTAAAAAGAATTAATAAAATGTTTTTATAAAACAGGAGTAACCTGCTTAGAGAGGATACTGTATCTTATCAGAAAAATCTCCTGTGTTTTATATCCTTTATATAAACACATTTAATTGCTTCAGAAAATGTCTTCCCACTTTTCAAATAAAGTATTTTTACCACCATGCTACTGCCTCTCTTTATTTTTAAAATATTTCATCGTCACTTTCATTAAGTAAGGAATTAAATGTTGTTTCACAGTTTTCCATGATCCTATTTATCAAAATGTTAAAACCTAACAACTTTTGACATTTTCCTCCCCAAAATTGAGCCATAAATAATATCTTCTTGATCACAAACTTTCATTGGGATTTTCCAGAGGGTCCTTGTAAAATCACAAAGGATTTTTCTCTTTCACCTTGTGAAAAGAGAGGTGATAAACTAGTTTTATTTGATGTTAGTTGCATAGGAAGTGTTATCAAATTAAGAATGATTTTGTAACTTTTGGTTGGCTAAATTATAGGATAAAATGTTATTAATATAAACATTTCAGAAATTATATAAAGTTCTTAGAGACTGGTCAATATCCTCAGTGTCCATGAGTTGTCCAAGTACTGGTAAGACTGATATTAGACAATATTACTATTGGTCATAAATTCAGTGGTTCTTAAAATAATTTTTGTGACCTCTCATCTGATTGTTCACTTTGGTAAAACAGCAATAAGTTAACCATGGATATTTTAAGTTTTCTGTCATCTACTGATACTGTTTATTCTGATGCTTCCCTGAAAACACTTGCAATCAGCTACAAGTCAGTGTGCTTTATCTTCAACATAAAGTGCTGTCTCAGAGACCTATGGGAAGGACTATGCCAAGTTTCTGAGGCACCAGCTTCTAATGACATTCCATAAATAACTTTGAGAGTATACCATTGTACTCAGTCATGATCTCCAAAATTTTAATGAAGAAGCTGATAGGTTCTTGAGTTGACAACAGAAGATCTAATTACACAGCTTAAGTACTTAGGCCTAATTGAACTGATAAAGAATGACTAGTTTTCTTTGGATTATTACTAATATTTTATTGTTCTATTTCCTAGATAGAAATGGTCCCTTACTGAATCAAACTATCGATAATCCATAAAACATTCATCTTTATCTCCTTGTCTGACCCCTCCAGAATTTTACTCTTACTGAATATTCTTAAATTTATGGTACTATAATTATTTTCTTAGATTCAATCAGGATCTATTCTCCTTGTTAACAGGAAGTAATTGGAGAAAATGGTTATATAACCAAGTCTTAGGGTTTTTAATTCGAGAACACAGAGGAAACTCCAAATCAATTGCATATTACAGCCTCCACCTTGGAGTACCTGTCTGTTGTTACCCAAATTGTGTTAAAGATTCAGCAAAACTGTCAAATTCATTATAACCTCAGCAAACTTAACTCTGAGCAGGCCTAACAAGTTTCCTCCAGGAAACTGAATTCTTATATGATCCTTTTAATTCACCTCTTAACCTTCACCTAAAATGCTGCAATGTTATTGACCCTGCTACTCTGCTACCTCCATCCAATGAGGGGATACCCATGACTGTAAATTGGTAACTTCAAAATTAATGACTCTATACATGTTCTTATGATCAACCCAGATGTCATTCTATCTGTTAATGTTTCTTATGCTAGAATTATTAATGGTACATTTCAAACAGGCTATATCAATTTGAATAAGGTAGCCATTCACAATTTTCTTCCACCCAAAAGGATGAACTCTGTGCTCTTACCCATCCCTGCTTTCTATCAGAAGGAAATTCTGTTAAGATGTATAGCAGGGGTTCTGTATCCCATGAACCTTTTCACCATTTAATACTTATTCCCAAGGTGACAGATCAAGTTCTAACATAAACAAGTTCTCACATAAACTCTACCTTACTAATACTTACAATGCATAAAAACTTTATATTTCCCTATGAATTGTCCTTGCACTGGCCTGGAAAGACAATGCCATTGTCTGCTCCTCCAAGGACATTTTAAAGAAAGGTAACCTTAGAAACTGTTGGAATTGTCACCATAAACCCTGGTCTCTGCACATTGTAAGGGACCACATAGTTTTACCCAAAAAAAAGTTCTTTCTTATCACAAATGCTTCAGTCTCTTTGGATCAGACATCACCATTTGTTTCATATCAAATATGAATACTAGATCTTCTTTCCTCTGCCTTATGCTTTCTTGGATCTGTAACCTTGTAACCAAAAATTAAGAATTAGCAAAAGTTTATGATTACTGAATCATTATCTAGATGTTTTCCTTATTTTATCAGTATCTTATAGAATAGCCCAAAACTAATAACGGAAATTACTGAAACTGGCTATGTCAATTCACCCTTCCTTATGGTTATTGCAAACAAGACTCACACTTCTGTATACTTGCTATTGTGATGATTATTACAGTCTGACTTTACCTTTCTTTATGGTTATTTCAAAATGAGTCTCACTTGTGTATACTTACTATTGTGGTGTTTATTCTAGACTAAACTTACATTTGTTGATGGTTATTTGAAAACTAGCTTGTATATATTTACTATTTTTATTTTAATTACTCTACTTTCCTCTGTATGAATCCATAAAAATCCTAAACTCCTCACAATTAAGGAGGCAGATTTTGGGGCCATTGCTAGACCAATGATCTTTTTGCTATCCTAGCAAATAAACTTTCTCACTTGGAACGACAGTATCTCAGGAATTGGTCTTTAAAATGTACTGGAAGGAAAGAACTTGCTTTTGCTGAATATCAACCACACTATAAATACAACTGGTTGAGAGACTTATATAGATATCATAGAAAGTTTGGAAAACTTATTATAATAGTCCAAATGCCTCCACAAACTACAAGTTATCTTAACAATGTATGCCCACTTTCAGGTTTAAGGTACTGGATCTGCAAATGATACACAACACAAATAAATTATGGTCAGCTCTTCACTTGAACTCTCAATGAAACAGACCCTTGGATGCTAAGGACAAATGATAGTACTCCTAGTAATCAATTTATAAACAACATCACCTTGACTGTAGTTATACTATTTAGCAGGCAATATTTTTATTGTGGAAATTTTATCAGATATTTGCCTGGGCTGTAAGTTACCTTAATAGCTGATAAATGTCTGAGCAATGTGCACTTGGTCTCCTCATAGTTCCTTAGGAATTTATAATAAATCTGAAATTCTCACTGGACTATCCCCCTCAATCTGCAGTCTCAGACAAAGTAGTATTTACCCAGGGAGTTAATGATTCTGGGTTTGCTTCTTTTGGCAGATAGCTGCTACCTTGGCTTGGGGTTAACACAAATGAAAACAGGTTTACATATTTATCAATCACATATTTATCAATCACAATAAGAGAAATTACTGAATCTACTGCTAGAGCTATAGCTGCACAGCAAGTCATTAGACGTACTAGTTAAAGTTGTTTTAGACAATAACATTGCCAAACTTGTCACTTATTTGCTGAAACAAGGAGGCATTTTTGTCATTACCAATATCACCTGTTGTACCTGGGTACATACTTCTGGGAAAGTTGAGACACAATTGCTTGAAATAATTAAATAGACCACATGTTTTAAAAAGTTAAGACCATCCTAAAGGCCCTGATTCGATCATGTTAATTTCAGGTGGGTCAAATCATGGGTCCGGGCTTGGGAGTATACTATGAAGTAGGCAGTTGGGTCTTTCATCACTCTAGTACTCATCATAGTTTTCTCCGAAGGGTTTTGAATGTGAGTCCCCAGCCACATGTGATTTCTTTATGTCTGGCATCATTTGCCCAGCAAATGATTTCTTTATATCTGGGATGACATAAAAATGATGATTGTGGAAAAACTAGCATCATAACCATCTATGAACATAACATGAAAATAACCTGGAAGTACTTCTCCAAGACCTTAGGCAGTAACTGAAAATGGGCTCAACACCTTCCATTTGGATCACAACTCTCAATGGCTGAGAGCCAGATCAAACTGGGGGAAATTGTTAAATTAAGCAAGCTCTAGATGGAGTCCTGAATGCTAAGCCCTACATCAGCAAACTGAAGTTTAACTTAGTTTCTACCTTTTGTAAGTGCTCCTTTCCCCAGAACTTGAAACATAACCTGCCATAACTTGCCAGGTTATTTCCTCTCCTCCTTCTCCAGGAATCTTGATCTGTTGTTTGTTTTTGTGAAGATATTCATTCCCAGCTCCTGTGATTTGTTTAAATTCTCTTCCTCACTTAGTGTCCCATTTTCCTTACACTTTTCATTTCTGGGACTCTCCAGTCTAGCAGTTCAGTTCAACCCTCCTCCTCCATTTTTCTCTGTGAGGCTTTTCTGCCAAAAATTCCTTCCCTACCAGACAGGGTCTGACAGGGTCTGACAGGGTCTTTCTAGAAAGGTGGGTCCCCCAGAAAATACCATTCTGCATTTAATGAATTCCACCAAAAGTAACTGGATTGAGTGAGTGCACAACTTGGCCACAGCCGTTCTGCAGCAATTTTACTCCCCACCCCTTTTGTTTTCAGCATTCCTCAGCAGCTTGTCTTCAGCACTGGGTCTCTGTGGGCTTCTGACTCCATGCCTGGATATGTGTGGGGTTCTAACCCACTACTGTGAGTTCCTCTAAATCTGTTTCCCTGGTGAGAGAGATCCAGGCTGCTTGCTGCCTCTAGAGAATTCCCAAGGTTTGCACGGGACCCACTGAGAGGGAAGGGAAGAAGACCAGTAAGTCCTGGATGGAAGTTTCCTACCTGATATTTTCTCTTTCTTCAATTCAGGATTTGTGGAGTCCTCTAACGTTATCCACTGTATCGGAGGAGGTTTTATTCAGAGTATGGCTTCCGTCGCTGTGTTGATGACGTCACCCCATGGTTGAATTTTTTTTTTAAAGGGGTACCGGAGATTGAACCCAGGACCTCCAACATGGGAAGCAGGAGCTCAACTGCTTGAGCTACTTAACTCCCTCACTGATTTTTTCCTAACTTTATCTCAACTGCAAAAAATAAAATAATGGACAAAAGGCAGCTTAACAATTTATGGAAGCATTAGTCTAAAAAATTCTGTCCAGTCACATTTCTTTTATTTAATCCTAAAAACAAACTCAATTGTTTCTCCAGGGTTAAGAAAGATACATAAACGACTCCCCTTTCTCCCTAGGGCTCCTGCCCTGGGTGCGGGGCCGGCGGGGCAAGGAGGCAGGACACGTAGGCGCTGCCGCCACCGCCGCCGCTCCCCCTATTCCAGCTGCAGCCGCCGCTGCCACCGCCGCTTCCAGCAGCCCCGTCGATGCCAGGTGCCTTCACTCTGCCTGGCCCCGTCCTCAGTCGGCCGCCCCCTTTGCAGTTCCGGGTTTTTCCTCCCGCCGCGGATATTCTGACGAGCTCTTGCCGCTCTTGCCGGGAGAAGGCTCAGAAGCTGAACGAACAGCACCAGCTCATTCTGTCCAAGCTGCTGAGGGAGGAGGACAGTAAGTACTGTGCTGACTGCGAGGCCAAAGGTATTGCTGACGTCACTGTCCTTGGCAGGGGCCTCCTGTGGTCGGTGACATTCCCACCCCTCGTGGCCCAAGCGGATGCTGGGGCCTGTGTCCTACCGGCCCAGCCTTGACAGAGGAGGGAGGGTGGGCGCTGGGCTCCTCAAAGCGACTCTCTCCTCTGCGGGAGGCGCCGGGGAGGTCAGGTCCGCGGACGCCATCACTAGTTCCAGCCTCCCCTCCTTCCTGGCTAAGGGGCAGAGCCGGTGCCCAAGCCTAGATACTTGGACTTCTTCTAAGCTGCGACTCTCACTGGGCCGTGGCCCAAGCCAGGATGGACGCGAAACACAGCCAGGAGAGTGCTTAGAGTTAAAGGGTTCCTCTCTTTCCATCTGTGCTCCCTGGTAGCTCTGTGGGTGGGACCGCCCTTAGATCTAGTACCCTGTCTCAGGACTGCCCTGTGACCCTGTCTTTCCTCTCCGTGCTCAGATGCTTGGTTTTCCAGGTGCAGCCCTAGCGCCTGCCCACCTGTCAGCTTCCTGAAAGAGGATGGTTGTCCTGTTTGGTGGGTTCCGGTGTTATTGAATAAAATAATTGGTGAGGGGTCAATGTTATTATTAGTAGTAGTAGTACTATTCTTTTTATGTTTGAATATTAGCCAGAATGAAAAGGAATTCCGTTACTTGAGTCTCTTGGACAGTGGGCTTATGTTACTGAAGATTTTGATAATTAGATATTTTCTGGACAGCAGGACAGAAGAATATGTGGACATTGGGTTGTGTGCTTCATAATTGTTGAAGGTTCATTTATAGGCCCAGAGATGGAAAAGACCAAATTTTAGTTTGTTCTGCTACTGCCTTTGAAATAAACTATTTTTATTCCTAAAAAAAGATAGATACATTAATGATCAAAGATTGCTTAAATGTCATGACCAACGTCTCCTTCTTAATAAAGAAATTGAAGAAAAATATTTAACCTTATTCATATATCATAAAACTAAACCCATTTTTTTTACCTTTAGCATTGATATAGTGCCTTCTTTACCATTTAAACAAAAATATTGCAATATTACTGGTAATTATAGTCTGTAAATTATATTACTTGTATTTTTCCTGTTTGTCACCAAACTTTTAACATCTTGTAGTTGAAGAACATTCTTGTGTTTATAGCAGTAACCACAGTCCTCATCTACCACCAAAATCACTATGTTATACAATCCCTAGATTATCCTTATGCTGCCTTTCAGTGAACATTAACCTCCCTAGACTACATCTTTCAACTACAATCCCAGGTTATAAATAAACAGTGTGTGTAGTAGTCATTACAATGTGCTAATATCAACTCTATCCATTACAACATATTTGTAATTGACCTTCTTAAACATCTACATACATTCTGTATCATTTCCCTCTTCTTAACCAGCATTCTGTCTCCTACTAACCTATACTCTATAGTGTAATTTCATAAGCTCACCAATCATTCCAGTTTTCCCAGCACCATTTGTTGAATAGGCTATTCTAACTCAGCTGGGTTGGTTTCACAGCCTTGTCAAAAATTACTTGACCAG
>PVKH010003184.1:0-25430 GCA_004027955.1 Chaetophractus vellerosus | reverse complement strand
GTTGATTATTTTTATGATTCTTCTGCACAAAATTGTCTTTGCATAATTTTGGTGAAATTTTCTATCTCATATACGCCAAACTGCTTCAAGAAGTAATTACTAACAGAAACATGCACAGATAGTCTTCACAAAAGCATTTTCTGTCTGCTGCTGACCCCCACTCTCCCTCTCCCACCACTAATTGCGTATTATTTCTATCGATTTGCTCTTTGATTAGAGGAGGCTTGACATGAATACTGTTTCATTTCCACATCCTTCAGATTGGGAAGGAAATTTCTAATTGGATATCCATGATGGCAACAATCCATTAAATAAAATGATTTGGAATTCATGGGGTTTCTTTATGGGCTCTCATTTATAGTTTTGAGGTTTTATTGTTTGTATTTTAAGTTCCTTTACTGAACAAATATTTATTGAATCACCTGGTATACAAAGTTGGGGATACAGCAGTAGATAAGTGAACAAGGCATGATACAGTACTTGCCCTTGGGTAAATTATATTTAGTGGGGAGTCAGATATTAAAGAGCTAATTGAAAAATTAATCATTAAAGTACAATTATGAGATATTCTATGAGAGCATATGAAAGGGGAATTGATATCTCACAGGGATCAGGAAAAACTTTCCTAATTGACATTTAGTCTGAAAGCTGAACAATTAGATGGTATAAACCCTCTTGGGAGGGTTTGTTGAAAAAGAGTACGTACAAAGGTTCTGAGATTTAGAGGAACATGTTTAAGGAAACCGAAGAATAAAAGGCCATTGAGCCAGGGAGGTGAGGAAAAAGAGATATGGAAATAATCCAAGATGGGGCTGGAGAGGAGGCAGAGGCTAGATAGTACAAAGCCCTCCTTGTAGGAGATTTTCATGATTTTGGTCTTTATCTCAAGACCAAAGGAAAGTGAAGTAGTCAGAGCTGCACTGGGAAAACACCACTGGGGCAAGAGAGAAAGCTGGGACATCAGCTTGGATGCTCCTGTAGTGACCAGAGAGAGATGCTAGTGGCTTGGACCAAGGAGATGGCAATGAACAGAGAGAGAGTAGACACATTTAAGTGATAGTTAAGAGGTAAAATCTGTACAAGAGAAATATTCCTCAGGATCCAAGGAAGGCTTCATATTAGTGGGTAGAGCAGTGTGTTCTCCACAGGTCTCCCAGGGCTCCTTCCTCCTCCTTTGCTTCTCCAGGCTGTGTGGGAGGGAGGCCACGATGGCAGATGAGATCGCCAAGCCTCAGGCCGCTCAGCCTGGTGGTGACACGATCTTCGGGAAGATTATCCACAAGGAAATCCCCTCCAAAATCATTTCTGAAGATGGCCAGCATCTTGCTTTCCATGATGTTTCCCCTCAAACACCAACACGTTTTCTGGTGATTCCCAAGAAACATATTTCTCAGGTTTCTGTAGTAGAAGATGATGACAAAAGGCTACTTGGGCATTTAATGATTGTTGGCAAGGAATGTGTGCTGATCTGGGCCTGAAGAAGGGCTATGGAAGGGTGGTGAGGGAAGGTGCAGACGGAGGGCAGTCTGTCTGTCACGGTCATCTCCGTGTCCTTGGAGGTCGGCAGATGCGTTGGCCTCCTGGTTAAGAGTGCTTTACGTAGTTTGCCCTTCTCCAGGCAGTGGTCAGGTTTGCAAGTTCCAATACATTAAACTTGGTATACTTTGACTTGCCTGTGTATGGAGAGATTGAAATAATAATAAAAAAAGCTCATAAAAGACATTCTTGTATTCTAAAAAAACAAAGAAGAAGAATTAGAAGAGTTAGAGATGATTTTTCCCCCTTTTTCTTTGATGTTTCCTGCGAATTCTGTGCTTGTTTTACTCCTGGAAATCTGGCTAAGTGAGAGGATCAGAAGTCCACTGAATTAAGGCCACCTGAAGGTGTTAACTACTAGTTTAAAATCATGATTTAACATCTTTTATCCAACCTGTGTTCACCGCTGGGCTAGGGATGGGTGTACAGAGAAGACTGTGTTTGGCCCCTGTCCTGGACGTTCTCTTTGTTCAACTGGACAAATACTACGGCCATGGCAGAGGTGTGAGCCTGCCCTGTGGGAGATGGTGGGCGAGCCAGGAGAGAGTGTCCCGTGGAGGTGAAGAGAGCAGGCGCTGGAGCTGGAGTTTCAGTTCTGACACATCTAAGTTCCTCATCTAAATTGCTTCAGTTTCTTCATCTATGAAATGGGGCTGTTAGTACATTATCCATAAGGCAGCTTGACAATTATATGATGCAATAGACAAGAATCATTTAGAGCAGAGCCTGGCACATAGTCAGGGCTTAATAAATGCAATAAATTTATCTGTTCTATTATTACATGGAAGGGGAAGATTATTCATCTGGTTAGAGTCAGGAGAGGTTTCTAACTTCTCTAACCACTTACTATCATAGGCAAAGGGCACACATAGTTGACCTTTAATAACTGCTTACTTAAGGAATAAATATGTTTTATCGTAATCAAATGGTCTTCTGAGTACTTATTACATAATAGGACTTGATGTAAACATTCTAAAGACATTTTCTCATTTCATTCTTATTCCTCCCTGAGGAGGAAACACTATTATTCTTCTCATTTCACAGACGTGAGGCCTGAGGCCCCAAAATATAACTTATTTGCCCAAAGTTACGCAGCTGGTAAGTAGGCAAGCTGGGATTTTAATCCAGGCCTGACCAATCCAAGGCTTTTGCTCGGAATTTCGACAATATTTATATATTTCCTTCTTTACCTAAAAGTGCTGTTGAAATGGAACGGAATTTTATTGATTATGTATTTTTTCAGTCAATGGATACTAAAACTACATGGCTATAAAGTCAGTAAAATAGTAACATCTTATTTAATTTTTTTTATTTTTAAAGATTTATTTTTTATTTATTACATATACCCCCCTTTCTGCTTGTTCTTGCTGTGTTCATTTTTGCTTTCTTCTGTGTCTGCTTGTCTAACCCTGCTGCAGCAACCCACCGAGTCAGCTCACCGCACGGCGGCTTGCCCTGCCCACGGCGGCTTTGCCCTGCCCGCGGCGGCTTGCCTTCTCAAGGCAGTCTGCCTGCTCCAGGAGGCCCCGGGAACCGAACCCAGGGCCTCCTATGTGGTAAACTGGCGCTCTACCAATTGGGCTACACCCGGCCCCAGTAACATCTTATTTAAACAATTTTATTGTGCAAATAATTGCTTACTATAAAAAAACACACACACAGAGGAATAAAAAATAAATCACTGGTTATGGTAACTCTCATGGATAATGACTGTACACATTTTGCTGTAAATCTCTTCAGACTTTTACCAATGCATTGATGTGTGAGTGTGGGGGAGTAAACTGATTTTTTCTTTTTAAATACTGGGGATTGAACCCAGCACCTCGTACATGGGAAGCAGGCGCTCAACCACCGAGCTATATTCGCTCCCTAATGAGAGTTGGTTTTTTCGTTTGTTTCGTTTTTAGGAGGTATCTGGGATCGAACCTAGGATCTTGTACATGGGAAGCAGGTGCTCAACCACTGAGCTCCATCTGCTCTCCAATGAGAGTTGGCTTCCTCATTTGTTTGTTTTTAGGAGGTACCAGGGATTGAACCCAGGACCTTGTACATGGGAAGCAGGTGCTCAACCACTTGAGCTACATCCACTCCTAAACTCTATGAATGAGATTATCCTGTATGCCCTTTTAGTGTTTTTTAACTTACTTTGTCATTAACGTGTATTGTGGGACTCTCTTCATGCTCAGCAGAGCTCAGGGTATACAGTAAGAGCTCAGCAAATGTCAGCCACCATTAGCATCAGCCTCCCAATGGGCTGCACTGACGTGACCTGCCAGCAATGTACGGGAGTATTCTTTTCAGCACACTTCCACCAAATGTGGCTTCTCTCACTCAATTTCTTTCTTTTTTTTGCCAATCTTGAATTAAAAAAGGAAATGTTTTATTTCCCTTTTATTTTACTACTAATGAGGTTAAACAACTGGTCATTTATGTTTTATTATTATTTTTTTTGAATTTCCCTTCACTCATTTTTCTATTAATTTGCTTATTTTGGTTTGTAAAAACTTTCTCTATATTATGACCCATATATTGAATGTCTATTGCAGATATTTTCACCAGCTAATGTTTTGCTTTTTAACTCTAGTTTTAGTGTTTTTTAAATAAATGAGTTAAAAAATTAAGATGTTAAATGTATCAGTCTTCTTTTTATTATGTTTTCTGTCTTTGATATTTTACAAGTAAATGTCTTATTCATACCCACGTAATACCAATGTGGAATTTGGGGCATTAAAATGGAGTACATATTCTTTAAGAGTTTGGGGCCCATTGATGTAAGAACTAAAGTCAAACAGGGAATGGATCTGTATTTGTGGTATCACTGGGAAAAGTTTGCAAGGCCCCCTCTGCTTTTGGGGAGCATTTCCTTTATTTTGGATGCTTAATAAGGTCCTAACTTGTCAAACTCTGAAAATAAGAGGTTTTTATCCTTTTGTTCCATTTGCTTTTCTTTAAGCCACAGAAGTTTTTTTTTTTTTTTTTTTTTTTTTTGGTCAGGCAATCCACTGTAAAGTATGAGACATTAAAAGGGCCTCATCTTCATATTAAAGTTGATGCTTCTGGAGCAAAACAATGTTACATTTTTGACAATATTTATTAATACCATCAAGATGAGTAAAGGATCAAATAGCGCCACAGTTTACATTGTGTTGTTCAAAATGAGGAGGAAAATATTTCCCCTTTTCAAAAAAAATATATACAATACAATATTAAGTATATAAATCATATACGTGTCTTACTCGTGGACTTTGACAAATGTGCACATGAAATTCTGGCTGATTTTACAAACTCAGTTTGGAACATTTGCCTTATGCAGTTTTGAAATAATTGCCACTTCATGAATTGTTTTTATTGCAAAATTCATCAATCAAAATAGAAATGCCTGTTTATTCCCTCAAAGAGATATATATATTTATGAATTCTTTGGTCCTACATCTAACGGAGAGTCTTTTTCTCTTCTAGCTTCTGTTTCTGCCAACTTGACATCATATATGGCCACTGAAGGCAATGCTCTTGTAAGTACCCTACGGGAGACCCCAAGTTTTAGCTATTCCCTGTGAGTTTGATGAATGAGTAATACAGTAGACCCCTTGATTTAAAGTTTAGCTAGCTATTTATTGTCCAGTACTCAATACTCATTGAGTTTGATGAACGAGTAATACAGTAGACACATTGATTTAAGGTTTAGCTAGCTATTTATTGTCCAATACTCATTGGCCAGAATGGAATCAAATGACCCTTTTGTTCGGTTTCAAGGGTCTTAGGATCCTCAAGCACTGTAGAAGAGCCCAGGCTATCCAAATTTAAAGATCGATGATTTTAGTGTTCTATACATATATTATCTCTGTGTTTTAAGACAGTGTTCCCAAAGATACCAATGCTGCATGCAACCTCTATGGGAAAAATTGTTAATTATCCATGTTGAAATCATGTATTCCTTTCAAAACAATTTTATATCCATTGATTTACCCAAAGCAAGTAAGTCCGTTGAACAACTTTATAATCCTTATTAGATAGATGGGAACCTTTTGCAGGGAGAAATTAAGAAGCTGGATGTTAGTAACATGACATTTCTCATCGAACAGGATGTGAAACAGTGTGGAATTGTATGGTGTCTATTTTGGCAAATCAAATGACTGCAAGATGGCTCTGCAGGAGAAAGTTTTGAGCATAGAAGTGAGGCAGAATCAGAAGTGGTGTGTTGGGAGAACACAGTTTAGAACTCATGTCCAATTAGGAGCATGGGCAGGGCTTTCCTATTGCAAATCAGAAAATGGATATCGAGGTAGTTTGTAGTAATAATGATGGAGAAATTGAATTAACTACATAGCTCCTGGAAGAAACATTTTACAAGACAACAGGACAGCTGATAATTTCTCCGCCTGCCTTGTTGGCAATTTCATATCCCAGAAATAGAGAAGGCATTTGGAGCATGGTAATTCTGATACTAATTCTAAATGAGGAGGAGAGACTTGTTAGTGATGAAGAAATGGTGGAAACTTTGGGAAACAGGACTTTATAACATCCAAATGAAAACATAATTTCCAATCAGTTGTGCACCCTAGTTGTATGCCCTGGACATGAATGGGTGGGTGTTATATGACAACAGAAATGTGAAGAATCACAAGAGGATAAAGAAGAGCAACAACTAAGAGGGTAGATGTGGCGGCGACGGGAGGCTTTTGCTGAGATTCGATATAAAGACATCTGCACAGGATGTTAGAGGTGGGTCCATACGGTCAAGGGTAACTGCAAATAGGTCTCATAGTTCTGTAGGATGACAGTTGGGAAGGCTAACATTCCGAGCCACCCAAGGTTTACGGAAATGCATAAAAAGAAGAAAAACGCATGTGGTTATAGATGTGTGTGCGTTGTGTGTTACATGGAACAAAGAAGTCAAAAGGAAGAAAGGGAATTGTTGGATCCTTGGGAAAGGTATTGCAATGTTTCAACCCTAGATTGTTTCATCTTTTCCCCTGAAAGACTATAATTTTCCAGCTGGAAGGAGTTCACCTTACCTGTTTAAGAAGAAGTGGAAATCTAGACAAGAGCACGCCCAAGCACTCATTAATCAGCTCATTCATTCATTTAGTCATTCAGACATTCATTTAACACTTCCCCGATCACCTATCCTGACTCTACCGTGTATCAGGTCCTGCTCTAGGTAGGAACTGGAGGTTTAATTGTCACTTTAGACAAGTTAAAATTGCCACATCTTCAAAAAGAAGTACAATCTTGGGTTTTGAAACAAAAGACGCAGATGTGCTTATGAGACGGCAAATCCATATACTCCCCAGTCTAGAGCCGGTACCGCTATAATCGGTAACCTGCTAGCCCGTGAAGCCAGGGCAGAAGTGAATTCAGTTCTGATTGGTGGGAACTCTGGCAATTTATGGGTCTCTCTCATTTCACGAGCCATCCGGCAGCCCCAGGCTCACCCAACCCAGCTCCCCGTGTGTGTCTACTTACCTGTTATTTTTATCTTGTAACCATCGCTATCCGGGCTTTCCTGCTAAATGTGTCCCTTAAGCATTTCTTCCAGGTGCTTTTCAGTGGTTACCCTACTTTATCCTCCCATTCAGAAAATTAGTCCCATTTTCTACTGTCATTTGTTCTCTAAGTAAAATGTAGCCCAGGAGACCTACTTTTGTGCTAGGTAGTTTCAGTGGGTTTAATGTATTTGACCTAATCACATCCCAAATTACACATCATCCCACTAAACTAACATTTGTTGAGCTACATATGCTATGTATTTTATTGTTGCTGAAGTACCAAGACAAGGGACTTCCCATCTGAGAGTCTGGGGGAGGGAAAGAAAATACTTTTTTTTTTTTTTTTCAGGAAAATACTTTTAAGGCACTTTCTAGCCTGAGAGTCTTCATTGATTTGGGTATGGTAAATGATGTTAATGAAACTGCTCAATAAAATAGATTCTAAGCATCTGAAATTTTATTATGTGCATTCTAGATGAGCGTTGTCCTTTTTTGTTAAGCACAACTGGTTTTTTTTTTTTTTTTTTTTTTTTTTTTTTTTTTTTACCTGCTAGTATCGGTTTCTCTCTTCTGAAAGAAAGAGCAGAATTTTCAAAGCTAAATCTTCATAGAATGAAAAATCTTAACTTCACATAGAGCCAAAAGGAGGCTGGTTCTACTGCCTAAATATTTCTCCATAACACTGGCCCATTCTCTTTGCTCCCCAGGTTCTCCACCTCCCACCTGCCCCACTCAGATCCATTGGCCACTCTACAGCCAGAATGAATTTTCTAAATGCACATCGATTGTGCCACTCACGTGCTTCCCTGTTCAATGGCTTCCCTTTGGCCTTAGGGTAAATGCCACCCTTTTAAACGTAGCTTACCAGGTCCTGAACGATGGGGCTCGTCTGACCAGGCTACTGTTACAGGAACTGCCCCCACTCCCATGGCCGAGGCACCTGGGTACACGTCCATTTGTTGGATCCAGTTGTGCTCGGCTCTTTGTCTCTTGCATCTCTGACCAGCCATCACTTCGTGAGAGGCTTTCCCCAACTCCCTGATTTGGGGTAACCTGTCTCTTCTGTGTGCTTCTTTTGCACCCCGTTATAACACTTAGATGACAACTTTGTTACCCTCATTTGACTGTCTCTTTTCCATGTTTGACTGTAGACCGTGTGGTCTTGCTTGCCATTGGATCCCTGGTCTTGGTACCAAGGAATTAGTGCAATAACTGTTGAATAAACAAAAGCCATGACTTCCTAAATTGTGGCCTGAAAGAATTAACATAATCACCCTTAGGTTCTCGGCCATAGCTTGTTGGGAAATCAACGTTGTTATTCGAATTGGTACAATGAATAAACATCACTAAGAATCTATTTGCATACTACCTTTGATATTTATAAGGATTTCTATGTTTCACGCTATGGTGATAATTAAGTATTATGCACCAAAACACAATTGTTTAGCTGTATTTGATGGGTAGTTTGTCATAAAAAAAATACTAACATATATGAACCCTAGATGTTTGATCAGAAAGTTCTCTGGTCTTAGACTTTAGTAACATGATGTTTTCACTAAAAAAGGAAAACTGACTTGTTTAAAGATGACAATGCTCAAAGAGAATGTGACAGGTTATCTCTGTTGCCCTCAAACATGATTCTTTTACCCAAAGCTCCTGAACGCTCTTGCTTCCAGGGCTGGCCCCAGTGGCAAAGAAATATCAGAATTATCTTAGATTATACTTCATTATAGTGTTTCCCAAATAATTTTTTTTAAAGATTTATTTTTTATTTATTTATTACATATCCCCCCCCCTTCTGCTTGCTCTTGCTGTGTGTCCATTCCTCTGTGTTTTTCTATGTTTGCTCCTTGTCTCCCCCCGTCTTTTGCGGCGATGCGCCGAGTCGGCCCTCCGCGGCGGCGGCTCGCTCCATTCGAGGGTGGCTCCATTCCGTTTTCACGGGCGGCTCCGCTCCATGTTTTGCGGGCAGCAGTCCTCCATGTTTTTGCGGGCTGCCGGCTTCCGCTTCGCAGGCAGCAGCTCCGCTTTTCACGGGTGACTTTGCCATGCCCGTGGGGGCTCCGCCCTGCCCGTGGCGGCTTTTTGCCTTGCCCATGGCGGCTCTGCCCCGCCCACGGCGGCTTGCCTTTCTCAAGGCCGTCTGCCCGCTTGGAGAGGTCCCCGGGAACCGAACCCGGGGTCTCCCATGTGGTACCCCAGCGCGCTCTTTATGCTGAGCTATCTAGCCGGGCCCCCAAATAATTTTTAGAATACAATTCCTTCATTAAAAATACTGACTAAAAAATGTCAACTGATAACTTTTGGCGAAACAAAAATGTATGCGTATAAATCATGATTACTTTGCTTGGTTTCCATGCAGTGAATGTGAACTAAGATTCACTTCTGGCGCTGGGATTAAGTTCTGTTTAATTGCAAAGTGCTACTTATGTTTGCTTCCCAAGAAAGTTCTGCATTCATTACTTATTAAGCATTTATTGCAAAACTACTATGAGCAGAGAACAACCCAAACATGATTTCTGCCTCCTGGAACTGGCCCTGCGTCTCCCTCCACCTCTGTGCTCACGGCGTAGGATGTACACATCCGCCATATTCAGAGATGAAGCTAGGAGTTCATTTGCCAAACTTCTGATCAGGTCAAAAGAGGAATTGACATTTTTTCAGTTTGCTTTTTGGGCTACATCAACATAAACCTCCATTGATATGATTGTGCTAAATTTGTTGTGCACAAGGCTGACACAGAGATCAAACTTAGAGGGCTATTGAATATATCTGCTGTCCCAAGTGAGACTTCAAGTGAGAAGTGAATAACAGCTTTCTGGAGAAAAGATTACTGGGTAAGGTGGAAGGAGCTCATTAGATATATCATGGAAAACTTCTTTCCTCTCCCCCAAACATTCTCTATTTCTTGGGTTCCAGATTCTCTGTAATTGGAGGGCAGAGTAGAAACAAACAAACAAAGCCATTATATATCTTCCCATAACTTACAGAACTGCGTGGGAGAGAGTGTAAACTACAATGTAGACTATAATCCATGCTTAAAGGCAATGCCCCAAAATGCGTTTATCAATTTTAATGAATGTACCACACAGATGAAGGATGTTGTTTATGTGGGAAAATGTGGGAGGTATGGGGAGTGGGGCATATGGGAATCCCTATATTATATATGTAGCATTTTTGCAATCTAAGTATCTTTAAAAAAAATAAAAAAGTAAATTGAAACAATAAAAAATTAAAAGGAAACAAAAAAAAATCTATTGTGGGTTTTGAGGAAATAGTTTTTTAGATAGAAGTAGAGATTTGTTCACCAAAATTCCCTTTTACCCTCAAGGAAATACCAAGGGCCAGGTCTCCTGGTTGGAACAAATTTAGTGTCAGAAAATCTCAGGGGATTTTCTCTATGGCTGTGACACTTTGAGGGGTGAGAAAGGCATTGAAGAAAATGAGATGTTGCTTAACTCAGCTGATGTTATTTAGTAGGAGAGGAATTTTGCCCCTCTGAGCAATCAAACTGTAGATTATTTTCCAGATTATTTGCTGAGCACTAGTAAGGCATTATAAGAGGTGAAAACTGGTATAAGACACCGTTAGTCTTTCAGTAAATACCGGTTGAGGGCTAACTGTGTGTCAAACATTGTGTTATGTGCTACATTTTGAAGGTGTGATATGTTCAGGTTCATGAATCCTCTTGGAGTTTTGCCCAATCATTGAAAGATTTGAAGATTCTCATGTTCATCTTGACTTTAATGGAAATGCTTGTAGCATTTTCCACTCAGTGTGCTGCATGTTTGGGAGCTGAGACAGATATACTGTCACATTATAGTAAAATCCATTATTTTAATTTTACTAGGAGATTAAAAGAAATAAGGAGTGGCTATTAAATAAGGTTGAGTGCTTTTTCAGCTGCTGTGGACATGATCAAAGAATTTTCTTCTCTCAGCTTCTTGTAGCCTTTCAGTAGTGGTGAATGGATTGTTGAGGGCTTAGACTGCAGACCAGGAATGAGGTCGTCGTTGTTTAGGAGAGAACTGATAAGACTCTGACAGTGGCAGTGATAGTGGAGATGGAGAGGGAAGAAGGATTTGTTAAACATTAGGAAGCAAAATGGGCAGGGGAGGTGATTGGGTAAATGTGCAGAAAAGGACAATCTGAGATTACGCACGGTTCTGGTTTAGACCATTGGGGGCAATGTTATCGTAGATACATAAACAGACAAATTAAAATCCATTTCAGAGGCATGAGCAAAGCATTGTGGAAAGAGAAGACAGAAGAAGCAGAGTGATATATAGTTAACTAAATAGGCTTTGGAGTCTGACAAGCTTAGATTCTGGTCTTGGTTTTGCTACTAGCTGTGTGTGATCTTTGGGGAAGTTAGATAACCACACCAAGCTAACTTTCCTCATCTGTGAGGAGGAGGATAAAGTATGTATTATGTAAGGGGAATAACTAATAAAAATCAAGTAATTAATTAGCAAATAATTAACACATAATAAATATGAGATTACTATATGAGCAAATGGCCTTCTAAAGTCAAAGAAGGCTTCCTGATGGCCAGGTCTCAAAGGATGAGTAAGCATTAGCCAGGTGAAAAATGGGGAAGAGAATAAAGTATTCCAAGGTAAGGAGTTGTTAAAATGCCTGCCATTTGTCCAGAATAGAGAAGAGTTTAAGGTCTCAGGAGAAGAAATGGATGGATAATTGTTGGTGGTATACTGAGGCCAGCATGGGAAGGGAATTGCATGTCATTTGCATTGAGTCTCCAAGGAGTCCTATAAATGAAATCACTGACCTCCATTGATGGATGATCTTGTGAGACCATACTTTGATGCTCTACCCTGCTGCAAACATGTAGCAAAGATAGACAAAGAGAATCATAGAAAACCAAAAAGAGGTATAGCAAGTCTCAAACAAACAACGATCATCTCTGTGGATCAGAAATGAAGAGCAGTGAGCATGGATGAGGCCATGGGCACCTGTTCTGGAAGCAGGAAAGAGTTTGCCTCCTGCCTCATGTTAAGGAGATTTTTTTAAAAAGCTCCAGTAATTATGGGGAGAGCTAGATTCACTGTTTGATGACAATGGTAAATGGGGGCTCCCTCACTTGTGAAAGAGGCTAAAGAGAACTAGAGAAAATGGTTGCCAAATCACTTCCTGGGGTTATAATTTTAGACAACTGTGGAGCTTGGAAGGAGTTATAGACACAGCCTCAAAACCAGGAATTGCAGAACTGCACTTGGCTACCTGCTGAATAAGTGACTAGATGCACAGTGGTCTCCATGATTGACTCAGGACATGACTGTGGAACTGAATCTGCACCAAGTGGGAAAAACCTCTAAACCACTAAAGAGAGAACTATGAGCACAGAGAGGAACAAAGAGAGAGAATGAGAGAGAAAAACACTCCAACGCACAGTTCTGTAAATTGAAATACCAAAAGCACAGAAAACATATATAATGCTAAGAAAGACAGAATTTAGAATAATAATTTGACGACAGAGCCACTTTAGGTTAAATTAATTTTTAAAAGTTTCACAAAAATTTTAAGTATGAAGCCGAAGAATCTTTTTTAGATATTGTGAAACAAAATTGGACATACATGAAAAAGATAAGTGGATTTTGAAAAAAATTAGAACTATTAGAAAAGGAAAATATATTCCTTAAAATGAAAAGTTCAGAGATGATATAAATTCAAAAATGGACATATTCAAAAAGAAAAGTAGTAACTTGGAAGCAGTTTTGAATTGTATATAAGACACATGGTACAGACACATAAAAATATTAAAAATTGGGAAAAAAGAGCAAAGAAATGGAAGAAAAAGTAATCATCTCTAACATATATCTAATAGAAGCTTTAAAAGAAGAGAATGGGGGAAATGGCAGGAAAGCACTATTTGAAGACCTTTGATAATAATTTTCCATGTTTGGAAAAAGATACAGTTTACCACATAAAAAGTTTACTCTGAGGATTGAGCAGTATAAATGAAAATAAATCTTTAACTAGACATACTTGTTGTGAAACCACAAACTATCAAAGATGAGAATGTTTTAAAAGAATGGAAACATAGATCACATACAAAGAGTGACAATGAGACTGAAAGCAGAAAATTAATCAATACAATGCAAACCAAAATCTTCAAAGGGGAAAGTAATTTTATACCCAGCTAGGCTAACATTTGATTTTTAGGACAAAACATAGACTTTACAATAGACATAGGCTAAGAGAATTCACCATCAATAGACTGCCTTTAAAACGATATTAAAAAAGATATTAGAATTAAAAGAAAGTGGATCCAAAGGGAAGGCATATTATAAGGAAACCAAGATGATCAGAATAATTGGTAAAATACATCATTAAATTTAATTACTTATGGATGAATAATGATAATACCATTTTTAATGAAAAAATAAAAATGTTGACGAGAATAACTAGAAAGAAAGCACACAAGTAGCGGTTAAAATATGCTGAGTTACATGTTATAGTCATGATGAATTTAGAAATACTAAATTGAACATCAAATAATAAAATAAGAAAAGGAAAGAAAGGGAGAATGGAAAAATAAAATGGACGTAAACTGAAAACTCAGAATAAAAATTATAATAAATGTTAATAGATTAAACTCACTTAGGAAAAGGCACAGATAATTAATTTATATTTTTAAATACAAATCTAAATATATTCTGCTTATAAAGGAAACAATAATACCCCTACACATACACACACACACACACACAGATAGGTTAAATGTAAAAGGGAAAGTTTCAGAAAGATAGCATTGGAGAAGGCAGGCATCAACGCTTCCACAAAAACAGTGGAGAAATGGCAAAAAGTGGTCTGGGGGATCTGCTTTCGGCGTCAGCCAAGCAGGAGAGATCTACACAACTCCCAGGAGGGTGAGGGACAGAGAGACAAAGAACCCAAAACAACAAACGTGAGTTACTAAAATCTGCAGTGGACCAGAAGGGCTCCCAACCCCCACCCCAAGATATTAAGGTGGGATAAAATCCCTGGCTCACTGCAGCCAATGGAGAGGGGAACAGTTGTCTTCCTCCCTACCAGCTGTTACAAGAGAAAAGGGAGGGGAGTCAGGGGGTTTCTCTTCAGTGAACTTGGTAAGCAGAGCCACTTTGAATCTTGGCTCTGGCCAGACCAAAACACAGGAAAGCAGAGATTGAAATACCTTGGTGGAAAGGTGTGCTGACAAGCACCATCTGCTGGCTGGTCTGGGAATTGCATGGAAAAATTGCTTTTAGGGCTATTTGTACCCAAACTCCTGGGAGAAAATCTGTGGCCATTTGAATTCCTGGCCTGATTTTGATAACTTAAGCTGAGCATTTTTAAGGACTTAGAATAAGTTAACCAAATATCAAAGAGGAGCTGTGAAAAAAAATACAATAAACAAGAGAGAGACATTGGCCATCAGAGTAATTCACCAACATTTTCAGATGCCTAGACATCAGAAAAAAATTACAAGCCATACTAAGAAACAGGAAAAGATGGCCCAGTCAAAGAAACAAACCAAATATCCCAAAGAGTTACAGGATTTAAGACAGCTAATCAGTGATAATCACACAAGTCTCCTAAATCATGCCAAAGAATTTAAAGAAAATATGACTAAAGAGATAAAGTATATTAAGAAGGCACTGGGTGAGAAAAAGAACAATTTGAAAATGTGCAAAGGAAAGTAACAGAGCTTATGGAAATGAAAGACCTGATGGATGATATAAAAAATACATTAGAGGCACATAAGAGCAGATTTGAATTGCTCAAAGAGAGAATTAGTGATTTAGAAGCCAGAACATATGAATTGGAAAAGACAGGTGAACAGAAAGAGAAGAGAATGGAAAAAATGGAACAGGGTCTCAGGGAATTGAATGGCAATGTGAAACACCCAGGCATTCACATTATCAGTATCTCAGAAAAAGAGAAGTGAAAAGGGACAGAAAAAATATTTGAGGAAATAATGACCAAAACCTTCCCAACCCTTATGAAAGACATAAATATCAATATCCAAAAAGACAATGCACCCAAACAGAATAAATCTGAACAGTCCTACCCCAAGACACCTACTATTCAGAATGACAAATATCAGAGAAAAGAGAGGATTCTGAAAGCAGCAAGAGAGAAGCAAAGCATTTCATACAAGGGAAACTCGATAAGATTAAGTACCAACCTCTCATCAGAAACCATGGAGGAGAGAAGAAAGTAATATGATGTATTTAAGGTACTGAAAGAGAAAAATTGCCTGCTAAGAATTCTATATCTGGCAAAACTGTCCTTCAAAAATGCAGGTGAGTTCAAAACCTTCACAGATAAACAAAAACTGATAGAAAATGTTTCCAAAATACCAGAATTACAAGAGATATTAAGGGAGGGCTGCAGCCTGAAAGGGAAAAAAAAGGCAAGAGATTTGAAGAACAGTGTAGAAATGAAGATTATTAGGAAGGGTAAATTGAGGGGTGAAAAGACAGACAATAGAACGATGTGACAACAGAGAGCCAGGGACAAAATGGGTGAGGTAAGTAACACCTTTATAATAATAACACTGAATGTTAATGGCTTGAACGCCCCAATCAAAAGACATAGCCTCTCAGAATGGCTAAAAGAGACTCACCTCCGATATAACGATACAACCAGCTTAAAAGTGAAAGGTTGAAAAAGATATTCTATGTAGATACTAACCAAAAAAGAGCAAAAGTAGTGATACTAATATTGGACAAAATCGATTTTAAATGCAAAACTGTTATAAGGGATGAAGAAGTTCATTATATATTAATAAAAGGGGCAATTCAACAAGAAGAAATAACTATAATAAATATTTATGCACCTAACTTGAGTGCCTCAAGATACATGAGGCACAAACTGGCAAAACTGCAGGGAGAAATAGATGTCTCTACAATAATACTTGGAGACTTTAATACACCACTCTCAGTATTAGATAGAACACCTGGACAGAGGATATATAAAGAAATAGAGAACTTGAATAATATGATAAATGAACTAGAACTAACAGACATCTATAGAGCATAGCACCCCAAAAGAGCAGGATAAACATTATCTTCAAGTGCTCACGGATCCTTCTCCAGGATAGACCACATGTTGGGTCACAAGTCAAGTCTCAATAAATTTAAAATGATTGAACTTATACCAAACATTTTCTCTGATCATAACGGAATGAAGCTGGAAATCAATAATCGATGGAAAAAGGGAAAATTCATAAATATGGAATTTGAAAAACATACTCTTAAATAATCAGTGGGTCAAAGAAAAATTGCAAGAGAATTCGGCAAATATCTTGAGACAAATGATAATGAGAACATAACATATCAATACCTATGAGACACTGCAAAGGCAGTGCTGAGAGGGAAGTTTATAGCCCTCAATGCTTACAATAAAAAAGAAGGAGCTAAAATTGAAGATCTAACTGTACACCTGTAGAAACTAGAAAAAGAACAGCAAATTAATCCCAAACCAAGCTGAAGGAAAGAAATAGTAAAGATCAGAGCAGAAATAAATGAATTTGAAAAAAAAAAAACAATAGAGAGATTCAACAAAACCAAAAATTGATCAACAAAATCAACAAACCCTTAGCTAGATGGACAAAGAAAAAAAGGGAGAAGACGCAAGTAAATAAAATCAGAAACAAGAGGGGGACATTTCCACTGACTTGGCAGAAATAAGAGAGATCAGAAGAGGATCCTATGAATGCCTGTATGCCAAAAAATTAGACAATGTAGGTGAGATGGACAAATTCCTAGAAACATACTAACCACTTACACTGAACCTGGAAGAAATAGAAGACCTTAAAAAACAAATCAGTAGTGAAGGGATCAAAACAGTCATCAAAAACCTCCCAAAGATGAAAAGCCCAGGACCAGATGGCTTCACAGGTGAATTCTACCTATCATTCAAAGATGGTCTAATACCAATCTTGCTCAAGCTCTTCCAAAAAATTGAACATGAAAGAACACTACCAAATTCATTCTATGAAGCCAAAATCACTCTAATACCAAAACCAGATAAAGATATAACAAAAAAAGAAAATTATAGACCAAATATCTCTAATGAATATACATGCAAAAGTCCTAAACAAAATACTTGCAAACATAATCCAAAAGCACATTAAAAGAATTACACACCACAATCAAGCGGTTTTATCCCAGGTATGCAAGGGTGGTTCGACATAAGAAAATCAATTAGTGTAATAAACCACATTGATAAATTGAAGGAGAAAAATCACAGGCTCTTCTCGATTGATGCAGAAAAGGCATTTGACAAAATACAGCACCTTTCTTGACAAAAAACACTCCAAAGGATAGGAATAGAAGGAAGCTTTCTCAATATAAGTGCATATATGAAAAACCTACAGTGAGCATTGTACTCAATGATGAGAGCATGAACACTTTCCCACTGAGATCAGGAACAAGACAAGGATGCCCACGGTCACTACTGTTACTCATATTGTGCTAGAAGTTCTAGCTAGAGCATTAGTCTAGACAGAGAGATAAAAGGCACCCAAATAGGAAAGGAACAAGTAAGACTTTCACTATTCGCTGATGATATGATCTTATATCTAGAAAATCCTGAAAAATCCACATCAAAGCTACTAGAACTAATAGATGATTTCAGCAAGATTAATAGGCAAAAATCAGTAGTGTTTCTATATACTACTCATGTGCAATCTGAGGAAGAATTCAGAAAAAAATTCCATTTATAATAGTGACTAAAAGGATCAAATATTTAGGAATAAAGTTAACCAAGGACGTAAAGACCTATATTAAGAAAACTATAGGGGCCGGCTGTAGCTCAATTGGTAGGGTGCCAGTTTACCACATAGGAGGCCCCATCTTGAGAAGGCAAGCTGCCGCGGGCAGGGCAAGCCCCCACGAGCAGGCAGGCCGCCACGCGGTGAGCTGACTTGGCGGGTCGCCGCAGCGGGGGGAGACAAGCAGACACAGAAGAACGCAAAAATGAACACAGCAAGAACGAGTAGAAAGGGGGGATATGTAATAAATAAAAAAAATAAATCTTTAAAAAAAAAGAAAACTATAAAACATTACTAAAAGAAACTGAAGAAGACTTAAATAAATGGAAGGACATTCCGTCTTCATGGATTGGAAGACTAAATATCATTCAGATGTCAATTTTACCGAAATTTTTTACAGATTCAACTCAATCCCAATAAAATCCCAACAGCTTTTTTTTTTTTTGCAAAAATGGAAAAATCAGTTACCAAATTTATTTGGAAGGGTAGGGGGCCCATTATGGCAAAAAAAAGTATTAGAAAAGAAGAATGAGTTTGGAGGACTCTTAATTCCTGACTTTATGTCATGTTACTTAGCTACAGTGGTACAAACAGCACGGTACTGCAAAAAGACAGAAAGATCGACCGATGGAACCAAATTGAGAACTCAGAAATAGATCCTCACATTTATAGTCAAGTGATTTTTGACAAGGCAGTCAAGCCCTCCCAGCTGGGCCACAACATTTTATTCAACAAATAGTGGTGGGAGAACTAGATAGCCATATCCAAAAGAAAGAAAGAGGACCCCTATCTTATACCTTATACAAAATTTAACTCAAAATGGATCAAGGACCTAAATATATATATATATATATAAAACAACAACCATAAAACTCCTAGAAGAAAATGTAGGAAAACATCTTCAAGATCTACGGTGGGCGGTAGTTTCTTAAACCTTACACCCAAAGCACGAGCAACAGAAGAAAAAATAGATAAATGGGACCTCCTCAAAATTAAACACTTTTGCACCTAAAGAACTTTGTCAAAAGGGTGAAAAGGCAGCCAACTCAGTGGGAGAAGATATTTGACAATCACATATCTGAAAAGGGTTTAATATCCATGATATATAAAGAGATCATACAACTCAACAATAAAAAGACAAGCTATCCAATTTAAAAATGGGTAAAAGACTTGAAAAGACATTTCTCCAAAGATGAAATACAAATCGTGAAAAAAACACATGAAAAAATGTTCAACATCACTAGCAATTAGGAAATGTAAATCAAAACTACAAAGAGATATCATTTCACACCTATTAAACTGGCCACTATTAAAAAGTCAGAAAACTGTAAGTGTTGGAGAGGATGTGGAGATGTAGGAACGCTTATTCACTGTTGGTGGGAATGTAGAATGGCACAGCCACTGTGGGGGACTGGTTGGCAGTTCCTAAGGAAGTTGAACATAGACTTGCCATCTGACCTGGCAATACCACTACTAGGTATGTACCCAGAAAACTGATGGCAGAGACACGAACAGACACCTGCACACCGATGTTCATAGTGGCGTTATTCACCATTGCTAAAAGCTGGAAACAACCCAGGTGTCCATCAACTGAAGAGTGGGTAAACAAACCGAGGTGTATTCACACAATGGAATATTGTGCAGCTGTAAGAAGAAATGAAGTCGTAAAGCATATGGCAACGTGGATGAACCTGGAGGACAGTATGATGAGTGAAGCGAGGCAGACACAAAAGGACAGATGCTGTATGATTGTGCTGTTAGGAACTAAATATATTGTGTAAACTCATGGAGTTAATAATTAGAACACACCAACCAAAAGAAAACTGGTATAGTTATAGTCCAATCAGATAAAATAGAATATAATCTGATAAGCATTAGTGGGGAAAAAGCAGGGTACTATAGAGCAATAAAATAAAAAATTTACCAGGAATATATAACAATTATAGACTTTGTTCATCTAATTACACATGTTTGAAAAATATAAAGAAAACACAGATGAAATTACAAGAAGAGATTGATAATTCCACAATCGTAGCATGACATTTTAACACACTTCTATTAGAAAATTATACCTCCAGCAATAAAAATTAACTAGAGGTATAGAAAAGATTTGGTAAAAAAAATTAGCAACTTTGATTTAGGCTTACATACAATGTTTATAAAATTTGACCATGTAGTAATTCATAAATAAATGCTAATAAATCTCAAGAAATTGATATCATAAAGATTGTGCTCTTTGAACAAAATGCAACAAATTTAGAAATTAAAGGGAAATTAAAAATTAGTTTAAAAGTTAGGGAATATCACATTGATTAGAAAGGAATTATTTAGAATTGAAAAACAGAGAGAAGGTGAAATAGCTTATAAAGATAAATATATAGTTCTAAATGTATTGTTAAAAACAAAAAATAAAAATAAATGAGTTGAAGATTGTCTCCAGAAATTAAAAAAAAGAACAACAGCATAAATTTAAAGGAAAAAAAAGAAGTAAGTATAATAAATTAAGAACAGAAGTTAATGAAATATAAAACAACAACAATGAAGAAACAAGTAGAAGGAAGGATAGGGAAAGTATTGGGAAATGGGAGACCAAAATAGATCACATTTATCAGCATATAACTGCATAATTTTTCCTAAAGTCCAAAGGTTCTATGATGTTTGATATAATGACAAACGATCATACTGTGAATTTTAATATATCACGTGGTAAATTGCTCCTGCAAGCTTTGTATGTACTTATATGCGATTGGTCACTAAATGAAGTTTTTTAGCCATCTTTAAAAGTAAAAGTCTATGTCTTCAGTAAAAAGGAAATATATATTTTACAAAGAAAAATTTTCCAAGAATTTTGGGTGTAAATAATTCAGATTTGGGAATAATTCCTCAGTTTTACCTACAACCTCCCAACTGGAAGACAATAGTAGGAGAAAAATAGCATGTTAGGCTCTGGATATTTATTATGATAACAAGTTATAATTTCCCTATTGAAAAGCTGTCATATAAAATGCTCAACCGCTTGGTCTCTTTCACTCACTGAGTGAAACCACATGTAAGATCTTTTTGAAACTGACTGGTGTGCGGATTCTATTTCCTGTCGTGAGGAGGAAAATGTAGCTTCAACTCACTCAAGCTCTTAAGATTGTTTTCATTCTCTCATGTGAACCAATTGAAGCTTCAAATTATGTATGTCAAGTGAAACTGAAACTCCTTGTAATTTGTTATTTCAAAAAGATGCAGTCTGTGTCTGATCCGGGAAGAGAGTTTAAAGAGCTTTGCAGATTTTATAATAATCTGCTTTAGGAGAAATACTACCAAGGGAGGGTTGACTCAATAGCCTAAACATCTGCAGCCACGTTTTGGGGGTTTTGTTTTATAAACTTGAATGAAGGCCTCCCCTGGAGTTGGGTGCTCACTCTGTTTGAGACATTGTCCTTCTGCTTAGGGGACTCTCACAGGTCGTCCCAGCCTGGAAAGAGGAGCCAACCTAGTGCTCAAGGCTGGTCTTGTGTAAACTTGAGTTACAGCTCCTGGTTGGATTTAGGGGTGGGGCTTTCCCTAGAACCAGCCCTAAAATTTGATGTTGAAGCTGGTGAGCCCCAAATCCACTGAGGAGCTCATTCGGCTACAAGGGAGGAGGAGATCCATCAGAGAGCTGGAAGGTCCCCTCCCTGCCTCCTGGGACCTCCCCCACCCTACTAACTTACTTTTAAAAATGGTCCTTTTGTTTGACCTTTTTGACCTTGTTCATCTGGGGCAAACTCTCTAGGAATGCTGTCTACAACTGGCTTTGCTCTCCATTCCCCTGGTTCTTAGTTTGTCTTCACTGCTCCCTGGGGGCTCCCAAATGCCAGATTTCTCCAAATCTTTCCCACCATTTAGATCCTATTCTTTTCATTTAATCCAGTCTCTCATCTACCCACATAAGATACATATTTGGGCCAAAATATTTTGTTAATAGGTGCTGATTGGGTTTAACTTTATCTCAGAAAACTAGCATATCAGGAAAGACCCCAAGAGCCCCTGGAAGGGGGTGGTGGCAATTTTAGACCAAGAGGAGGGCCAGCGTGGGAAGTATTTTGTGAAGTGGACCTGAGGACAGGTGCACGTCCTGCTAGTCATTGGCCTCGATTTTAGTAACGTGCCATGATTGTAACACGTCTATCTTTGCCTAAAATGTAGGGCTTTTATTGCCTGTTTTTGGTTCCTTCTTCACATAGACAAATAACTTCTTTGCTTTTAAAATTGTGTTCTAACATTCACAAAATAAAATGAAAACTCATAAAATGAAATATTTTACTCATAAAATAAAAAGTCAGTGCAGGATTTCCCAGGATATATATTCCCCAGGAAATATAATTTACCTTCATCATCATTGCAGAAGGAAATACAGGTCCTACTCAAACTAAAAAAGGATGAATAGTTTGTTTATTATATATGAAATATGTGTGTATTATATCTATATTAATGTAATTGTATATAACATGTAATCATAATATCACATGGGTATCTGGGTATAACAAGGGTTATTGATATGATTATTGTGTATGATCATATAAGCTTACAGTGGTGTATAATGTTTTTTAGTTTTCAAATTACATATCAGCTTGTTAAATCTTTATGCCACTTAGAGGAATGGTGTTATTATGAATATCTTGATTTTAGAAATGAGGAAGCAGTTTCAGAGAGGTAAAGTTGCTTTTCCCTGGGTAACACAGCTGCTGAAAATGAGAGCTGTGAATTGATTCCAGGCCTCTGATTCAAAATCCCAGCCTATTTCTACTATAGCATGTCCTCTCTTCAAGCATATAACCGTATTTAATAGCCTTTAGATCAATAGTTAGATATACAGTATATTAGCCGGGTGCTTCTAGAATAACATTACAAAATGTAATAAGATTGCATACCAACTCTACTGTGACCTAAAACTTTTTGAACTGCTTTTCAATTACATACATTTTGTTCAAATCCTCTACTTGTTAACATATAAGGTTAAGCCACTTAAACCTGAGTAAATGCAGTTTAGATATTGCAGAGGAAAAATGAAGCTTCTTTCTCCATACATACACACACAGAGAAACGTCTATTTGAAAGTATTTTTTGATACTCTGATTTTGCATGAATTTTAAAAAATATATTCTGAAATTGTATAATGTATTTTAGAGCTATTGTTTTTTGTCTGACTTGAATATTTGAAGAGATGTACAAAATAGACGTTGGTAATTAATTTATTCTCCTGAGAAGATGTGAGAACTAGTGAGAACTATATGAAAACCGATTAAGAAATTTAAATTTGGCTCTAAATAAGAATTTCTTGGTAGGGAGGATTGATAGTTGTTTACATCTCACTAAAAGAGGTTGTAGAATTTATTTTCTGGGATACGTAGTTGATGTGGATTAGGTATAACTCTGGTAGAAAGTCCAAGAACGTAAGAGTCCACTGTGAACCTGTGATAGATTGAGATATCTTCTAGGTTTATTTAAATAATAGTTGCGACTCAGAAATTGCAAGAGAAGAAGCAGGATGTATTTTCCCTCCTCTCAAAAAATTTAAAGGAGAAATATTTTATAATTTTTTAAACCTTCAGCGAACACCGTGCTATCATAACTAAAGGAGTAGAGAGAGACCTGCCTGTGGGTGGAAACAGGAAACTTAAGTGATAAATGTTGTGTTACATTTTTTTCAGGTTCAGCTCAATGTACATTGATTCTAATTAGCACATTTTGTGCCTCAGCTAGTAGCTCCCCTTTAGCTCTGCTTGGAGAGTTTTTTTTAGATTCCATCCTGCTCACAAACACCGCCACCTCCTCCTTCCTTCTCTCTACAAATGTTACAACAAAATCAGAAATTTCCTCTTCTCTTTCCTTCCTGCGTTTTCAGCAGGTTCCTTTGCGTCAGAAGCCGAGGAGAAGAACTCAAGGTAATTAGATCTCTTTTGTTTCTTTATCCTCTTTATGCACGTGTGTGAGTGTGAATTTTCTTTTGGGTGCCTTCTTTGGGATACGATTTTTTGACAGCCTTAATTCTTATATCAGAAGGTGGATGGCAGGTTAATTTTGGGTTATTTTTGGATGGATTTTAAGAAATGACGGCATGCTGTTTATTTGGATTAATCCCCCCTGGTTTGTCAATAGAGCTTAGAAATACTAGCTTTGAGTCGGGGAGTAGCTGTGCTTGTAGGTGATTATTAACCCTTCACCCTCTATTGCATAACTCCAGCTATTATTATTTCAAGGAGCTGGGTTAGGGCAATGATGTCCCTGACAACCTACTGATTTTCATGCTTTCAACTTATTCTTGCTGAAGAATAAGATACTTAGAATAACACCTGCATATTAGATTCACTGTTTCTTTTGGGCATATCATATACCTGCTAAACACCCAATGGATGTTTCCGGGTTTGGTTCCCAGTGCCTCTTAAAAAAAAAAGAGAAAAAGAAGACAAACAGAGAGCAGGCAGTGAGTGCAAAACAACGAGGGGGGGGGGCAAAATAAATAAAATAAATCTTAAAAAAAAAATAGATAAATGGCTTTTTTAAAAATTGACCTGGCATCAGTCTCCTAGATAAACAATCCAACCACCGAGAGGTAAAGAAGGAAAAGTTACTGTTCGCCCGATCACAGACATCAGAGTAATATTTACCTGCCTCTTCATATAATTGTTGCAGGCTTTTTTGCCATGAGTCGGAGGAGGATATCGTGTAAAGATCTGGGACACGCTGACTGCCAAGGGTGGCTGTATAAGAAAAAAGAAAAGGGAACTTTCCTAAGCAACAAATGGAAAAAGGTCTGGGTGGTGCTGAAGGGGTCGTCGCTGTACTGGTACAGCAGTCAAATGGTGAGTGGGCTTCTTTCTCCACCTCCCAGCCTCCTGTCCCGGGCTGGAGGAGGGATCGTGGGTCAGGCAACGCCGATGGGAAAGTGGATTTTGATGTTTGGTACCTGAAACAAAGCAAATAAATAAGTTGTAGAAGCTGTTTCAGGTCCAATAGCTATCTAGGGCTTTCTCGTGCGTTTTGCTCAGGAGAAAAACATCCTGCTTGGTTCATCTTTGTTTGGAGAGAAAGGGGTGTCCAAATGTTAGGCTTTCAGATTCTATTAATGTTACTAATCTAAAATCTAATAGTTTCGAGATTTATGTGGCCAGCACTTACTATGGGGACGAGATATTTTCAAGTTCTCTACCTAAAAAGGGACTCAGCTTTACAGCCAGTTAAGGACGTGAATGGATTCAGCTCAGAAAAGCTATTTCCATTTTGGGTTGACTCTCCGTTTTCCTTCTTGTCCTCTGACCTTCTTTAGTAGGTGGGTTGGTTTTAGAATGGTTAACCTGTTTGTGAGCGAAACCTCTAGTTGATATATTTATGTCACTGGCCTTAATAAAAAAATTGTGTTACCGAGATGCTATGAGGCACCTGTGCTTTGAAGATTTGGTTAAACTGGCACCGACCCAATTCCAGTGCCCTCTGGGAAACATACTTCCCACTGTCCCCCCAGCCCACCCCCACCTTTCTCTCTGCTCCCTCCAACCCTCCCCAAACATATTGCTTTGGTTTCACCCCATGAAACACGCTCCAGAGCTCCTCATCGATTTCCATACAAATTTACTTTTCTTCAAGCATTTTGTAAGTTTTAACAAATTTAT
>PVKH010003183.1:0-25432 GCA_004027955.1 Chaetophractus vellerosus | reverse complement strand
GAGCTTGGACATTTAGTTCAGATTTCCAAATCAAATGTGGAAAATGCACACTGGCTTCTCCTTGCCGCTTATAGCTAAATGCGGGAGGAAAGAGCTAAGCTAAGAACCTAATTGTTGGGCACAAAGAAGCCAGAAATTGATGGTTTGGGACATTCTGAGCTTCTTTCAAGTAAGCCCCCAGAGGATAGTGCACCATGGAGGAATTAACTAAACCTGGAACTGTAAGTCAGGATTGGAAATGCAGTTATCCAAAGACTCGAGAAAAGTCTTACTGTCTGATGGCTTGGACCCTGGTGAACTGCATGCTAAACCAATGAGCTATTTGTGAGATCTGTATGAATGAAATCACTGTCAGCCTGGACTAAAAGGGACAGGGAGGGGAGAGATTGAGGGAAAAATGGCTTCAAGAGGAAAACCGTGGATGCAGAGGTCTGGACCTGGGACATTTTCTCAGGCTAGGAGAGGGGCCCTTGTGTGTAGAAAGGGTAAGTTTGCCCTGGCATTTGAAGAGGGCAGATTTTCCAGCCCATTGTTCAGGGAGCGTTTGGGCCACCCCAGGCTACAGAGAGGGTGGGGCACATTCCTTGGTGGTTGGGGAGAGTTAGGTTACCATCCCACTATTCTGAGGCAGTTTGGCCTGTATGCCATAGATTAGGGAGAATGTTGCTGCCACCTCATTGTATTAAGGGGATTGAGACTACGCCCCAGAGGATAGATAAACTGCATGCCTTTAATTGATTTTTATGAGATTTTGTACTTAGCATTGCTACTGAAATGATTTGATGTTTTTGAAATATTACAATGTAATTGATGTATTTTGCATATGGAAATATTGTATCTTTTTGGAATTCAGAGGGTAGAGTGTGACAGCTTGAAGTTCTTTCATAAATCCTAAAAAGAGAAAATTATGTTTTTGAACTAATCCATTCCTGTAGGTGTGAGACTCTTTTGATTGGACTATGTCAGTGAGGCGTGACTCAGGCTGCATCTCTGCCCTTTTATAGGAGCAGAGAGAGACAGACACACAGAGAGAAATGAAGTGACCATTTCTGATCCTGCCATGTGAGAGAGGACTCCAGGTTTACCTACAGCTGCAGAAAGACAGAGAGAGGAGGCCCAGGAAGAGACAAGCCCTATGCTTGGTTGCCCACAGCTGAACCCTGGGAGACAGTAGATTCTGGAAGGTAAAGCAGAGACCTCAGCAGAGATCAGTGGCCATCTTGCTTCACCAAATGGCAGGGCCATGAGAAACCATCTCTGCTGATGCCTTTATTTGGACACTTCACAGCCTCGGAACTGTAAGCTTTTACCCCCAAATAAATCCCCTTTATAAAAGCCAACACATTTCTGGTACTTTGCATTGGCAGCCCTTTGGCAAACTAAGACAGGGACCATAGTCCTAAATTACAAAACTATGCATAAAACTATAAAACTTCTAGAAGAAAATATATGAAAAAATATTTGTGACCTTGGGTTAGATACATCACCAAACACAATCCACTTAAAAAATTAATAAATTGGAATTCATCAAATTAAAAAGCATCTTCTGTTTGACACTCTTAAGTAATTAAGGACAAGCCATAGACTGGAAGAAAATATTTACAAATCATATACCTGATAACAGATTCAGAATATATAAAGAGTTCTTAAAATAAATTATAAGAAAACAATCCAATGCAGAATGGGAAAAAGGTTTGAACAAATATTTCATCAAAGAAGATATATGGATGACAAATAAACCATTATCTTATTTGCTTAAAGTGTTCAAATGTTTAATCATTCAAAATGTTCAAAATCTTTACTTATTATGGAAATGCAAATCAAAATCACAAGGAGATACCACTACCTCCCCACTAGAATGGCTAACATTTAAAAGACTGGCCATACCAAATGTTAGCAAGGATGTTGTGGTGGATTGGATTGTGTACCCGAGTTTGGACATGTTCTTGGTCTTAGTCCACATTCTGGTGTGTGTAGACCCATTGCAAATAGGATCATTTGAGGATGTTACTTCAGTTAAAGTATGGTCCAACTGAATCAGGTTGGGCTTTAATCAGGATTACTAGAACCCTTTATAATTATAATGAAATTCAGACATAGAGAAAGAAAGCCACAGGAAGAAGCTGGAAGTTAATGGTACCCAGAGGAGAAAGGAAAAGACATTGCTTGGCGAATCGCCATGTGACTGAAAAGCCAAGGACAAAGGATAACAAGCAGCCAGCATCAGAATGCCACAGTCGTCAGGCAGTATCACCTTGCTGACACCTCAGTTTTGGACTTCTCCTGGCCTCAAAACAGTGAGCCAATAAATTCCCATTGTTTAAGCCAACCTATTATATGGTATTTGTTTTAGCAGCCAGGAAACTGAAGATGTTAAGAAATAGGAACATTTATACCCTGCTGATGGGAATGTAAAATTGTACTATCACTTTGGAAAGCAGTTTGGCAGTTTCTTAAATAGGTAAACACATACCTCCCATATGATCCAGCCATTTCACTCCTAGGTATTTTCCCAAGAGAAATGAAAGCATATGTCCATACAAAAGCTTTCATGGTTGTTTGTTCATAACAACTTTATTATAATAGCCAAAAACTGAAAACAACGAAAATATCTATCAACAGGTGGACAAATAAACAATTTGTGATATAGCCATACGATGGAATACTACTGAAGAGTGTAAATGAATGAACTATCCATACATGCAAAAACATGACTATCAAATAATTATTAAGTAAAAGAAGCCAGACTTAAAAAAAAAAAAACATACTTTATGTGGCAGTTTGAAATTACTTCATGAATCCCTAAAAGAGAAATATTATGTTGTAAACTAACCTGACACAGAGACTCAGACAGACAGAGGCAAAAGGGAGCTGGCCTATTTGATTCTGCAATGTGAAAAAGAGGCTTGCTTAACCAAGAAGCTCCCAAAGAGGGTGGGCCCATGGAGCACCTCAAGAGATCAGTCCTACTATATGCCTAATGGCTTACAGCTGAACATGGGAAGAGAGCAGAACTTGGGAGTAAGCCCAGAGGGGAAGGATGAAATCTCCCAGAGGCTGGCAGCCATCTTGCTTCATCACATGACAACATGAGGAAATCAACAGTAGCTGCCTTTGGTAAGAAAGCATATCTGATGGTGCCTTGGTTTGGACTTTTCATGGCCTTGGACCTATAAGCTCTTACCCTAAATAAATCCCCTTTATAAAAGCCATCCCATTTCCGGTACTTTGCATCGGCACTCCTTTGGCAAAAATAAAACACTCTAATGGCCTATTTACATAAAATTCTAGAAAATGCTAATTAATCTATAGCAACAGAAAGCAGATCAATGGTTGCCTGGGGACAGGGGAGGGAACAGCAATAAGTGGAAGGGAGGAAGTACAAAAGGATATGAGAATGTTTGGGGGAATGATGGACATGTTCATCATCTTGAGTATGGTGATGATTTCACAGGTGTAAACCTGTCAAAATATTTCAAATTGTACACTTTAAATATGTGCAGTTTATTGTATGTCAATTTGTACTTCAATAAAGTTGTTCCAAAAAACAAAATTTTTTAAAAACCAAATATTTAGGAAGAAGAATTAACCACATTTGGTGGTGGTGGACACTCATGCCTCCGAAAAAAAAGATGCATTCCTGACCTAGAGAGGCACTTTGGCTACAGTGGGAGGTGATAAGGTGGCAACCTTAAAATGTCTGACATGTAGGTAAGATTAGACAAATGTTGTTGTCATTGTTGATAAATAAATGAAACATGCTCTCAAGTACATGATATACCAAACTTTTATGTTCATCAAAACAGTCTCATTTTTTCACCAACTGCTATGAAGAACAAATAAATGTTATACCTTTGACCTTAAAAATAAATTTATACTTAATTTTTAAAAAATTTTATTCAGTGACCCCACCTCTAAATATGTGTAAACAAATACAATAAAGGGGTCACAGATCTTTGCCTAAAGAATATTCTCAAACTCCATTACAGCAGGAGACAAGAAATGTTAATGAAGTCATATGTGGGCAAGTGACTGTTCCAACATTTCCTACCTCAAGAGCCTAAGAAAATAAAGACTTTCTGTCCTAAGAAAATAAGGATCTTCATCTCATCCCACAGCAGCAAGGAAGCCCACTAACAAGCAATCAAATAGCGAATGTGATGACCTGACAGCCATAAAAATGTTGGTCACCCTGGCTCTCATGTAGATTATTACCACTTCTTGTGAGAACCATCCAGATATACACATCCTCTGCCTCTACCATACTGGGAAGCACAAGTGAGCTTGCCTATGCTTCTTATTACTGTCTACTTTCAAGCATACATTGGTAAGCCCCCACCTGCCCGCAAACAAAAAGGACTATAAAAAAGAGAGTGGCATACAGTGATGGTTTCAGAACTTTCCTTCCATATCTTACACTTGCTAGAATCATTCTTATTGCCTTGTCTCACTTTTGATTTCTGGCCCCATTGCCAACTGGACATGCAAGACTTGCTCTTTTGATCACTCAACCCTATTTGGTCTTCAAAGCTCAGTCTCCTTTGCCAGTTAACTCTATGGTATCCCCAAGTACCTCTCCCAGTTTTTCTCCTCTATCTAGTCCTGCTGAGATTCTGGATTAATATCTGCCCTGGCAGAATTTATCTTATTCAGACTTGCTGGCTGCCCCTGCCCTGCTCAATTCTCAGTCTTGCTATCACAGATACTTTCTTCAACCAGTCTTTGACCCACTGTTTCTCCTAAGTTATTCATTGAACAGACATATAGTAAGCACCTCCTCTGTGCCAGGCATTGTGCTAGGTGCTAGAAATGTACAAACAACTAAAACAAAACCCTCTTTTCCAGAAGTTCACCATCTGGGTAGGGAGACCGGTACACAGTGTTATAGGAAGCAGTGGGGCACTGCATGAGCCTGGAGGAAATGTCCAACTGCTGCCTGGGGAGGAGGGTCAGCAAAGGCCAGGAAAGCCTCCAAAGAGTAGGCCAATTTAGTTAGATAGAAAGATATGTAGGAATTCAGCAGGAGAAGCAGAGGAGGGGGAAACACTTCAGGGAGAGGGAAAGCATGTGCAAAGTCACTGAAGCCTGAAAAAGTGCCCTTTAGATCTTATGGAATTGATAAGATTCAGAACCCACCATGACCCCAAATGCAAACAAACAAACAAACAAACAAGAGACTTTCCATGGTCTAGTTTCTGCACTTACTTAACAACTGCACATAACGGAAATAATTGTTTGACAGTCAATAATTAAATGACAACAGTCCAAATCTTCACTGAGGCTGATGAAAAACATTGAAATTAAATGGAACCCAATTCATAACTGATAACAAAACAACTTCAAGCTGCCATTCTCCATCATTTGGCTGCCCCCAAAGACTCTTTCCTTCTCTCTCTAAACTCCCCAAATCTCTTCCCCAGCCCCACCCAAGGAACTGACTCCAGTCTTTCTCCCCACCCTTCCCCTGGCTCCAGTCACTTTGCCACCCCCCACCCTCCTTCTAGGCTGGATTTGGCTTGGAAGCCATATTTGGCCACCGCTGGTTTAAAGAATCTTTCCTTCCCACGCTCCATTTGGCTAGCTCCTAGTTTTCCTACAAGACTTGGTACAAGTTAGCTTCTTGAGAGTGCTTTCTCCCATTTCTGGTTCGGTGCACTCTTTCTTTGTACACAGGATATATATATATATACATCTAATGTATTTTGTACAGTCAGGAAAAGCTTTTTCCCCAGGCTCAATGCTTCCTTCCATGTGGAGGAAGTTCCACTAGCATAACACTGTTAACACTCCACTCTCACTCACTCCTCCACGTGGGGGATGGAGTGAAGGAGTAGCTGTGCTCCGTCTTCTCTTGCTCATGGGAGAAAACCCACAGAGAGAACATATCCTGCTGGCTACCCCATGCCAGAAGGGGCACACTCTGTAACAATTGTGAAAGGTCTGTCTGTCCAGTGCTGCCTGTGTCTGAATACATAAGTTTGTCTCGTTCCAGAGTTCTCCATTATCAGCTTAATTGGCAACACAGTCATATTTTGTACTCTCTTTTCTCTTTGTACCAATTATCTCTTAATTGGTTCAGAACAATAGAGGGAAACAGGAGTGAAATTAGGCCCCACTGAACCCCAACATATACCAGTAGCCATAGCACGCAGCACATTGCTCAGAAATTTTCCTTGTATATTTTCTTTCTCGTCAGTTGTGATTCTCAGAAAGGACCTTTGTAGAGTCCTTCCATTCGCCACGAACTGATCCAGAAACACTAGTCTTCTTTTCACACTGATACCAAATGACACACAATTCCATAAGCTATTATTTTTACCTGTAACAAGAGATACTTCCAATAACCTGCTAAGTGAGTTATCAGCAGTTTCTAAAATGAATGTAGTAATGTAGTTTAATGAATCTTTAATCCAGCATTCTGTTAAGAAGTGTGGCAGCCACTCTTGGTAATTCTGTAAAACTTTTATTGAGCATAAACATACAAAACAGAGTTTGAGTAGTTTTCAGGGATGATAATTTGTGAAGAGTGGATCACTGATGCTATCTTCAATTGGTCATGGTTTTCAACCACTGCTATTGAAGTCTTGCTTTCTAATTATATATTACTGTTAGTATAACATTTGTATCAATTTAGTATGTTGTGCATCATTTGGGTAACCCTATAGTATATAGTAATGCATATTTGTCCATCTGGGAGATAGAATAATGTAATAATTAGAGTATAGGCTATAAAGTTAGTCTGCCTGTGTTTGTATCCCAGTCTCACCACATATTAGCTGTGTGGCTTTGGATAAGTTATTCAACTTCTTGTATCTCAGTTTCTTCACCATTAAAATGAGGAGACTAATAGTACCTACATCATAGGGATACTGTGGGGATTAAATGAGATAATCCATGGAAAGTACTTAGAACACATGGATAGCTTATTGTTATTGTATTGTTGTTATTATTATTATTATTATTATTATGCATGTAAATAGGAATTTTGGCCTACAAATTTTTAATAACTAGGTGCTACTCTATGTATAGATGCAATTCAAATACATATCATCCATAAATCTATTGCTGAAGCAGATATATCTGCAATCCTGCCAAAATTTGTTTATATGGTACATTTTATTGGTGATATAATAATGTTTTACAGCACACATTTATTTTTTGGTATCTATTATCTGTCTTCTCTGCTGGAACCTAAACTTTTGTAATAGCAGAGACCTTTCCTTACCTGGGAGTTCTCTGCTATAGCCCCAATGCCTAGAACAGTGCCTGGCACACAGTAGGCTCTCAATAAAATTTTTAATGAATATTAATATGCAACCAAAGAATTTGCATTATATAACCTGCAATATAATATTGAGTTTGGTGAAATAAAATTATGAGATTATGACTGAGTTTATTTGGCATTGTTTTATACCTTAAATTGACATTTAAGCTCATATTGTCATCCTGTTAAGTAAATAATAGTGAAATATATATATATTCCTCTCCAATTCTTTACAGTCACTGAGTTATTTTCCATCAAGGAAAGGAGAAATAGGTGACCACCGGTCTTCTGTGAGGCCTGAGTAGGCCACAGCCAAAAAAAGAACTATATTTTTCAATTCAATTTTTTTAAATTACCTGGCAATAGTTTATTTCAGCCCTGAGGGATTTGAAAACATGATTAAAGCTGTGAATTCATTTCCCAGAAAAGGACACACTAAGTAGTCACAATTTTGAACTTAATTTTCTGGGCAAAGAGACCCTGGTTAGGGGCAGGGTGGAGAAAAGGTGGGGGAAGACATCCTAAAACCTGTACTAAGACTCCAGAATAAGAAATTCCCAAATTATTCCTCCCTTTCAAAAAGGTATGAGTAAAGGGGTTTGATAACATCATACATATACTCTCTCTATGTTTCAGCCCACTTTTATTGCCAAAGGATAAAAAATTATTTTGAGTGGGGACATTACCAACAATGTCCAAATTGGATTCCCACCATGGTATGTAAGTATGAACAATACCATGCAATGTACAAACTACTTTGGGACAGTGGCACATATAACTGATAAAAAGGAAAAGTTATGGACAAAGCTTTAAAAATGTACAACAGAATGTGGTATCATACATTTAATGAGGTGTGTTCCTTCCATGTTAGAAATGCATGAAATGAATCAAGATAATTAAGAATGTAGAAACTAAAAGTATCTATTTTCTGAGAGAACTTTTAATTGCAATCCATAGAGAATAAATGCTTGTAAATTTTTAAAAAGTTATAAATTTATAAATTTAAAAACTTGTAAATTTATACAGAACTGCTTAAGCAAGAAGTTTCCCTCCAAATGAGAATTGTAAACAATGTAAATCTGCAACATGTGATTTGAAATGAAAATATAAATTATACTCAATGTTTAAGTATTATAATGTATTAAAGTATCCAAAAAAAAAGCTGTTAAGTGTGAATACTAACAAACTTTTCCTTTATGTCCATGCTTCTGGCTGAGAATGGAAAACACTTGAAGCTTAAAAGTGACTGAAAAAATCATTCCCCTAGTTTCTTGTGAATTCTTGTATAATGTAAGCTCTTTCTCACTAGAGTCCAAAGACAAGATAAAGAGTCTCTGATTTGAAATCAGAATTGATATGCTGCTCTGCTGGCCACAGCTCAAATATTGCCATAAACCTTTGATAGAGGATTTCCCAGGATAAGTTACAAATGGCAGTTCTTGCCACCTTGATGTTTTGGGAAAAGCCAAAGATGTGAACTTTCAAACCAGCCAAAACTATTCGTGTCCTGGTCACATTCTCTATGGTGACCTTAGTTTTCCCTCTGTTGCCAGTGGTTCTTCCTACTGCCTTTGAGAGGTGGTCTCCCTTTAAAGGCTTAACATCTGTAATTTCAAAAGACTCTAGGAAAAGGTCATCCAATCAGCTGAGGGAAGTGCACCCTCCACCTGAAATCCAAGAAGAAAAGCTTTCACAAAATCAGCTGCTTTTGTCAGAGCACTAAGGGCGTTGATTTCTTTACAAGTCCTGATTTCTACATTCCTCGATTTCAAGTTAAAGCATATCTGAAGTTCCAAATGTTCTACAACAGGAGTAAACAGCTTCATCCAGGTTTCTTTTAATGGCTTATATTTGTTAGCCAGGGCTGTAATTTTCCTAGTTTCTTATTTCCCACCCAGGAGCCAGCCCCAGAGAGGGGCGAGAAGACATGCCTCTTTGTGGCCTGCAAGCCCTCCCTGCCCAGCCCTGGACAGCTATTCAGCTCATCGTTTCTTCACCTGCCTGCCACAGGTGGCCTGGGTGAAGCCATCCTCGGCCCCAGTGCTCAGTGCCTCCATCTCGGCTTCCAACCCCAGTTATCTCCAGCCCAGGCAGACTGTTCCGGCTGGAACAAGTACGCAGCTTCAAATTTATTTTATTTATTTATTTTTTTAAAGATTTATTTATTTTATTACATATGTCCCCTTCCCCCCTGCTGCGGCGACGCGCCAAGACTGGGTCACTGCACAGGCGCGGCTTTCCCCGCTTGTGGGCGGCTTCTGCTTCCGTTCACGGCCGGCTTTCAGTTCGCGGGTGGCTGGCTGCGCTCCATTCGCGGGCGACCTGCCCTGCCTGTGGCAGCTTTTGCCCTTCCGTGGCAGCTTTTTGCCCTGCCCACGGCGGCTCTGGCCCACCCATGGCGGCTTGCCGTTCTCAAGGCGGTCTGCCCGCTAGGAGAGGTCCCCGGGAATCGAACCCGGGGCCTCCCATGTGGTATGCCGGTGCCCTATCCACTGGGCTATCGAGCCGGCCCCCAAATTTATTTTAAATGACTCAGCAGTTCTAGTTCTACATACATGCCCAAGAGAAACAAATGGAAAAGCCCATGACGTTATGCCACACTTAGGGATGTACATGTGGGGGGTTGTGGGAAGGGTGGGGGGGTGGCATATGGGTACTCCTGGAATCTCTGTGTAACATTTGTGTAATCAATGTATCCTAAAAATGTATATAGATATATAAAAAATAAATTAAAAATTAATTTTTAAAAAAAGCCCATGAAAAGGCATATGCAAGAATGCTCTTAACAGCTTTGTTTAAAATAGCTAAAAATTGGAAACAACTCAAATATCAGTCCATTGGAGAATAGAAAAATTAATTGTGGAATATTCATACAATGGAATAGCACACAGTAATAAAAAGGACAAACTACTCTTACATACTCTTATATGCAGCAACTTGGATGAATCTCACAGATACAAAGATAAGCAAAAGGAGCCAGACACAAAAGAGAACATATTTTATGATCCCATTTACATAAAGATTATATTTATAGATAAAATTTAGCTATGGTGATAAAATTCAAAATAGTGGTTACCTCTGGTTGGGGAATGATATTGACTAGGAGGAGGCATGAGGAAGTCTTCTGGGATGATGGGTGATGGTTTGCAGGTGTGTGCACATGCGTGCGTGCATAAATTCATTGAATTGTACAATTAAGATCTAGGAATTTTACAGTATAGGTTCTGTTATACATATACATACATATATATATATACTTACAGAGAGTGAGAGTAACTTCTATATGCCTGACATTTAGCTGGACCCTGAAGATATATTGATGAGCAAAATAAGGATGGTTCCTTCCCTCAGGGTAGTGTATCCCTTGTGCTAGCTCAGTACCTATAATTTATGCTCAGTAAATGGTTGTTGACCTAAACTGAGCACTCTTTTTGCACACTAACCATTTAAATTTTTTAAAATACTTTTACAGATGCTGATGGCAACAATGGGACTTCCTACTTCTTTGACAAATGTGATTTGTTTCATTTTACACTTTTTCAATCCAAGGTCATCATGATGCCTCCTTATGGAAAAATCCCAGAACTTTCGCATCCTTTCAGCAAAGGAGCTACATGCACTTTCATCCTACAGATTACAGAATTGATTCTCAGTGCTGCTAGCATTCTCCATATCCTACAGAGCTGTGCACTAAAATCCAGTGCCATGAACACACCTATGAAAAATGATGCTTTTGAGCTTACCCCATGGTGCAGTAAATTTAAAAGTACTCTTAATAATAATAAGGATCAACATTGACTTTAATGGTCTTCAAACCCATCACGTAATTTCATTAGCCATCCAGCACAGATGCAAGCAGAGATGATGTCATACTTTTTCCCCTTGCTCTGAAACCTGAGTCAGGCGCCAGAGATGAAAACCAGTTTTACAGACTCTAATCGGATTAAAGCTTCTGGCAGCTGCTGATCGATAGGTGGTAGCTGGAGGAATCCCAACATGTGCAAAGCCCTCTCAGACCCCTTCATGGGCACGGCCTCAACTCAAGCAGAAGGGAGGTCCAAGTGGTCGCCTTCTGCCAGTGGGGAGTCAGGATGATATGTCCTGTGGCCACGGTGCTGTTTGAAGTTTTCCCCAGCACCTGAGTCCAAATGGGAGAGAGGGATTGTCATTTATGCAGCAGCCTCAAATCTTGCTCTCTGATCTCCCCCAAAGAGGACCTCTCGCTGCCCACACAATGGTCAGATAGTATATTAGCAGTTAGAATCATGACCCTTGGAGTCAGGCACTAGCTCTGCCGTTGATTAGTTAAACAACCTTGGACACATTACCCTAGCTCCCCGGGCCTCAATTTCCTCATCTGTAAGGTAGGGATAATAGCACCTACCTCACAGAGGTTTAGTGAGCATAAAGGGTGCTCATGCATGTAAAGTGCTTAGAGTAGTCCCTAGCCTCTGTGGTTACATGCTCAATAAATGACAACTACTAATGAAGAAAAATGATAAGCTAAAGTTAATAGCTACCAATTATCTTTATAATTCATAAAACTGAAATTTCCCCTCATAACCAGAGGGGAAAACTCATTTTTTTCCTTTATCATTTTACTTACCTCAACTTTCCAATCTCTCAAACTTAGCACAAGTGAGAAGCCAGTGCCTACGTGTGCTTATAACCTCCAGGTTGCTTTAACAAGAACTTCGGTAACATAGCAAAATGCAATGACCTCATCGTCTCAATATAGCAGCAGTAAAAATCAATGCCACTTAAAAAGCCTGACAATCAATCAAGGTCTAGCCAGATATCTGTGGAAGTCAAAAAGGCCCATATAAAAACTGATTCATCCAGGGATCTCATTAAAGCTCCACAGCAGTATTTCCCTGGTGTAAACTGGGAATTTTCATTTCACTTTTTTTTTTTTTTCAAATATGGAATCCCTGTGAGATCAGGGCTATATGTGTCCCCAGCAGCTGGCTGGGATGCATTTTTATTGGTTGGATGTCCTCACTTGCATTACCAATGCAAATGTTCATTTGTCAATGTCATTCCACCTTCCCATGGTGACGTAAACCTTCCACTGAAAGCACACATTACTTTTATCCAGAGTAAGTTCCTAAAGAGTAATAGACATGTTTATTTTTATGGCATTATACATGGTATCATAGGGGTTATAGAAAGCATTATCTTAAGATAATGCATTTCTATTCTATAGGCCTTTTTCTAAAACCTCATAATTCAAATTTTAATGTAAAACAATTTTCCTTCTTCTGAGCTCGGGTTAGTTTAAGAAACAATAGCATCTACTAAAAATCTGACATTCTTCTAGGCACTAGAGATACAAAGATGGAGAAAGCATAAGCCTGCCCTTCACCGGGGTTCTATGAGACCAGCAATCACAAATCCCACTAACTCCAAACCTAGTCTCTGAAAAGAAGACAAACAGGATGAAATGCAGGATGTGGCATACACCACTGAGCTAAAATTCTTTCTTTCCTCTAGCAGTGAAAATAACACTAGACTCTGGATTATCAACTCCAGCACAATAAAACTCAGAGAAACTAAAACTACTATGAAAAATAGGGGAACTGGAATGACAAGCCCCACTGTTCCCAGCAGCTTTGGTACCCTATTCCCTTAGGAACCAAATAAATGTCAATTTAGAAACCCATTTCTCAGCCTACTCCATATCCAATGTACACATGGTGGGAAAGGGAGTGAATTTACACACTACAAGTTGTGTCCTCTTCAATACTTCAGGAGCACACCCTAATTTCTTTAGTCTCCCTGTCTGTACACTTAACTCCCTTGTGGAGTTGTGAGGATTAAATGAAGCGATATATATAAAAAGCATCTAGAAAAGTTGCCAGCTTTATTAGTTGCTCACCGAATGACAAGAACTCAGTTCCAGGATCCCAAAGGGATGTGACCACATAACGCTATGCCCCCTGGCTAGTTTCTGCTTTTCTTTACTTTGAAGCAGGATAACCAGGCTTTTTCTGGCCACTTCAGTCTAGAAATAGTCTAGGCTTACCTACTAGCACAAGAAGGTCACTAGGGCAACAATTCAGCCTTGACAAAGAACCTAGAAACAAATCCAACAAAAATATAAAGATAACAAAAATATCAGTGATCCCAACAGTTGTGAATAGGTTAAATTCCCTTATTAAAGGACTTTCTGAATGACTTTTTTAAAACCTAATGCCAGCCATATGCTTTTTACAAAATAACACAAGAAGTTTGAAAATTTGTGGATGCCCAAAGATAAACCAGGTAAATGCAAACAAAAAGAAGCAACATAACAATATTAATTAATATTAGCTTATATAGAATTCAAGGCAAAATCTATAATTGGGACAAAGAAGGTTGTTTTCTATTGATTAACAGTAGGCTCGTGAAAATATATGGCAACCGTGAATCTTTACACTGAATACATTGGCAGCAGATACACAAATAATAATTCAGCTCCCTCAATGTGTCACGCCCAGTCCTAGTCTCTTTACATACACCAATTCATGTAATCCTTCCCAAACCCTATGTAGTAGATGATGTGATTTTACACTTGAGGAAACTGGCGCAAGCTCCACGAGCCCATGAGAGAGGAGCTGGTATTTAAATTGGGCAGAATGGAACCAGCATCAGAGCTTCTAACTTTGTTACTATACTCATTCCAAAAAAAAGTGAAAGGAAGTTCTAGAAATAGAAAAAAGAAAAAAAGTCAAATCATAGTGTTTTAGTTTCCTGGGCTGCTCAAGCAAATATCATGCATTGGTTTAGCTGATACTATGGGAATTTATTTGCTCATGGTTTTGAGGCTAAGACAAAGTCCAAACCAAGGAGCAATCAATGTAATGCTTTCTCCCCAGAGAATGTGGCCTTCTGGAGCTGGGCTGCCAGCCATATCAGGTCCTTAGTGTGTCACACAGCAAAGCACATGCAGCCTCTCCTGGCCTCCCCCTTCTCTTCCAGGTTCCATTGATTTCAGCTCTGGCTGCTTCCTCTGAGCTCTCTCTCTCTCTGTCTGAATGTCATTCTCTTATAAAGCACTCCAGTAATAATAGGATTAAGACCCATCTTGAATGAACCACACCTTAACTGAAGTAACCTCATCAAAAAGTCTTACTTACAATGGGTTCATGCCCACAGAAATGGATTCAGTTTAAGAACATGTTTTTCTGGGGTACATACAGCTGCAATCCACCATATATAGGCATAGTGGGAGAAGTTAACAAACCATACCAAAAATTTGTCTTTGTCAAAAGGATGAAAAATTAATATACAGAAGATGTAATACATATAACAAGCTTGACTTCATAGCAAGTCTAAAAAGATATCTCTAAGAAGACACATTCTGCTCAAATGCCTGTAGAACATTTATTCAAACAATGCCCATCCCAAAAAACAGAGTATCTACAATTGTAAGCAAGACAGTTCCATCCATCTGCCCCATGGGATCTAAGCCCCCTCTCAACTGGAAGCAGAGTGGGCATCACCATCACAAAATCTTCAAGATTGAGGAATGAACAAATCCAAGAAAGGAATGCAACTATGGACCAAAGTAGACTATTATTATTATTCCAGTAATGGAAGAACTTGTAACATTGATATAAAGACAGTGGTCACCAGAGGTTCTGAGGGGAGGGAGAGGGAAAATAGGCGTAACATGGGGGCATTTCTGGGACAGTAGAATTGTTCTGCATGATATTATGACGGATACAAGCCATTATACATGTTATCAAAACCTATAAAATTTTGCAGTACAAAATGTAAACCATAATGTAACCTATAAACCATTGTTAGCAGCAAAGCTTCAATATGTGTTCATCAATTGTAACAAATGTAGCACACTAATGAAAGTTGTTCTTAATGGAGGAAATTGTGGGAGGGTAAGGAGGTGGGGTATATGGGAATCCCCTATATTTTTGATGTACCATTTATGTAATCTAAAGCTTTTTTAAGAATAAAATATCTAGAAAGAGAAATCATGTAATAGGCCACCAAAAATTCTAAATAAGTTTTTAAAAAGTAGAAATCTTACAGGGTCCAGTCACCAATTAAAATTGAATTAAACCTAAAATCTCTTTCTTCCAAGTAACTCTTGTATCAAAGAGTAAATATAACCTTAATTTAAGAACTATTTAGAAATTAACAAATGTTAAGACACTTAGGGTAAAATTCTACAGGACGTAGCTAAAATCTTACACAGGAGAAAAATAATATCCTTAAATAAGTTTTTCCTAAAATAAGAAATGTCTAAAGTAAATATTTTCTGAGCATTAGACTCAGAAGCTAGAAAAAGAACAAAATAACTAAAAGAGACAAATGAATTAAGAAGTTTAAAAGTTTAAAACAACTAGAATTGCTAAGTAAACCCAAAATCAAGTTCTTAAAAATATAGTATTGAGATATTTGACAAACCTGACAAAAGGGAAAAAAGTTTGAAAGCACATATACAACATCAGCAATGAGAAAGTAAATATAACTCAATTGGGGAAGAGAATAGTTTTAATAAAATACTACTACTTATAACTTTATGCCAATAATGTGAAAGCCTAAATGAAAAGTAAAACACTTTTCAGAGAAACTACTTGAATCCTTTTTTAAATCAGAAATGGAAAGGATTGGTGAAATCAACTGCTGAAAAAAGTTCCAAATGTTAGCTTTATAGACTGTCCTATAAGGCTTTTAAGAAGTCATTTCACAAGGTTAACATAATCATGATATCAGTAACTGACCAAGATAGTGAAAAAAATTACCTATAAGTCAGATTCACTTATGAATATGTATGCAAGCATCCTAAATTTAGTATTAACAAATAGAACTAGCAACACATTAAAAGAGTAATATAGCCCCTCTAAATAGGATTTATTTCAGGAATTCATTGACATTAGACAATCTGTCAAAGTTGCCATTTTGACAAATGCAGAAAATGAAGATATTAAAATTCTATACCCATTCTAGGCTTAAACTATGGTAAACTAATACAAAGTAACTTTTCTAACATGATATAGAACATTTTTTAAAAGATTTATTTTTTATTTATTATATATCCCCCCCCCCTTCTGCTTGTTCTTGCTGTGTTCATTTTTGCGTTCTTCTGTGTCTGCTTGTCTCCCCCACTGCGGCGACCCGCCAAGTCAGCTCACCATGCAGCGGCCTGCCTGCTCGGGGCAGCTTGCCCTGCTCGCAGGGGCTTGCCCTGCCTGCGGTGGCTTGCCTTCTCAAGGTGGTCTGCCCTCTCAAGGAGGCCCCAGGTTCGGTTCCCATGTGGTAGACCAGAGCCCTACCAATTGGGCTACAGCCGGCCCCCGTGATATAGAACATTTTATAAAAATTCAACAAGCTCCTCAAAAAGTCAACCTGATGGGGGACAAGGAGTTGAGGGAATTTTCTATATTTAAAATGTACTATGTTAGATATTAAGGATACCAAACAACCAAACACAATAATTGAATTTTGATTGGATCCTTGCTTTAAAAAAAAAGAAGCATTAAGATATTTGGGAAAGAAAATACATAACATATACAGCAGTAAAAAAAAAGTTATTATCTCTATTTTATGAAGAATTCTTATAAATCAGTAAAAAAAAGACAAATACCCTCCCCTTCCCCCAAAATAAGGAAAGAATCACAAAGAAGGTAAAATTGCCAAAAATCATATGAAAAGATACTCAGTCTGATTAGTAAACAATGAAGGGTACATTAGAATAACAAGGAAATATCTATATATACTTCCAGGTTGGCAAATATTTTTAAAATAAAAATATTCAAAGTTGGTGAGTATGTAAATATTCTGCTAGTGGAAGCATAAATTAATTCAACTTTTTGGAGGTAATTAGATAATATATATCAAAATTTTACATAAATATTGTAACCCAGTTATTAAACATCTAGAATCTTCCAAAGAGAATAGGTGGACAAGTGGTCAAAAATTGATATACATGCTTTCCTGTTGCAGTGCTGGTTTAAAATTTTTATTATTAGAGAAGTTGTAGGTTTAAAGAACAATCATGCATAAAATACAGGATTCCCATATACCAACACACCACTAACACCTTTGGTGTTGAACATTTGTCAAAATTAATGAAAGCACATTTTTAGAATTGTTCTATTAATTAAAGTGCATGGTTTAACCTGGGGTTCACTGTTTCTGTAGAGTAGTTCCCTGGGTGCTTTGTTAAATTTTTATTATGTTACCATACATACAATCTAACATTTCCCCTTTTAATCACATTCAGATATATGTTTCAGTGCTAATAATATTGCATTCACAATGTTGTACTACCATCACCACCATGCATTATCAAAACATTTCCATCATTCCAAATAGGAATCCTGTCCATTTTAACCCTTACCTTCCCATTCCCTATCCCCACCCAATCCCCTGGTATCGTATATTCTAAATAGAATGTAATCACATGTATCAGGACTTCATTCTTTTTTTCTTAATAGCTGAATAATATCCCCTTGTATGTAGACAGCACATTTTATTTATCAATTCATCAGGTGATGGACATTTGGGTTGCTTCCATCTTTCGGCAACTGGGAAAAATGCTGGTATAAATATTGTTGTGCAAATATCTGTTCAATCCCTGCTTTCAATTATTTGGTATAGATTTAGTAGTGGGATTGCTGGGTCACATGGTAGTTACATACTTAGCTTCATGAGGAACCATCAAACTATCTTGTGGTCGCACCATTTTGCATTGCCACCAACAATGAATGAGTGTTCCTATTTCTATGAATTTTCTCCAACACTTGTTATTTTCTATTTTTAAATGGCAGTCATTCTAATGGTTGTGAAATGGTATCCCATTATGGTTTTGATTTCATTTCCCTGATCGCAATGATGTTGAGCATATTTTCATATGCTTTCTGGCCATTTGCATATCTTCTTTGGAGAGATGTCTATCTTTTGCTCATTCTTGAATTGGGTTGACTGTCTTTTTTTGTTAAGTTGAAGAATTTTATTATATATTCTGGGTATTAATCCTTCATTGTATATGTGGTTTCCCAATATTTTCTCCCATTGTGTAGGTTGTCATTTTACTTTCATAATAAAGTTCCTTGAGGCACAAAAGGTTAATTATGAGGTCCCATTTATCCAAATTTTCTTTTGTTGCTTGTGCTTTGGGTATAAAGTCTAAGAAATCTCTGCCTAACACAATGTCCTTAAGATGTTTTCCTACATTTCCTACCAGAAGTTTGATAGTTCTGGCTCTTATATTTAGCTCTTTAATCTATTTTGAGTTGAAAATTTGTATAAAGTATGAGGTAGGGGTCCTCCTTTTTTTGTATACATGAAAATCTAGTTTTTTCTAGCACCATTTGTTGAAGAGACTATTCTTTCCCAATTGAGTGGTCTTTGCCACCTTGTCAAAAATCATTTGGCCTTAAGTGTGAGGGCTGAGATCTGAGTTCTCAGTTTGATTCCATTGGTCTATATGTCTGTCCTTGTGCCAGTACCAAACTTGTGATTATTGTTGCTTTGTTAAAAGTTAAAGATCAGGAAGTGTGAGTTCTCCAACTTCATTCTTCTTTTCCAAGGTGGCTTTAGCTATTTGGGGGTCCTTACACTTCCATATAAATCTGATGGTTTTTCCATTTCTGCAAAAAAGGTTGTTGAATTTTGATTCAGATTGTGTTAAATCTGTAAATTGCTTTGGGTAGGACTGACATCTTAATTATATTTAGTCTTCCAATTCATGAATACAGAATGTCCTTCCATTTATTTAGGTCTTCTGTGATTTCTTTTAGTAATAGTTGTAGTTTTCTGTGTACAAGTACTTTACATCCTTGGTTAAATTTATTCTTAGAAATTTTATTCTGTTAGGTCTTATTGTGAATGGAAGTTTTTTCTTGATTTCTTCTTCTGATTGTTCATTGCTGGTGTATATAAGTATGACTGTTTTTAGCTATTGATCTTGCACCCCACCACTTTGCTGAATTATTTCATTAGTTCTAGGAATTTGTTGTGGATTTTTCAAGACTTTCTGTATCATGTCATCGGCAAATAGGGAAAGTTTTACTTCTTCCTTTCCAATTTGGATCTTTTATTTCTTTTTCTTGCCTTATTTCTCTGGCAAGAACTTCCAGTACAATGTTGACTAACAGTGCTAACAGTGGACATCATTGTCTAGTTCCTGATTTTAGAAAGTTTCATTCTTTGACAATTAAGTAGGATGTTACTTATGAGATTTTCCTGTGTGCCCTTTATCATGTTAAGGAAGTTTCCTTCACTTCCTAGTATTCTATGTGTTTATATCAAGAAGCGGTGCTGGGTTTTGTCAAATGCCTTTTCTGAAACAATTAAGATGATCATGTATTAATAGGGAGTATTACATTGATTTCCTTATGTTAAACGAACCTTACATGCCAGAGGTAAATCCCACTTGATCATGATGTATAATTCTTTTCATATGATCTTGGATTTGGTTCACTAGTATTTTTTGAGGATTTTTGCATATATATTCATAAGAAATATTGCTCTGTAGTTTTCTTTTCTTGTGGTATCTTTATCTGGCTTATGTGATGAGGGTGATGGCCTCATAGGATGAATTAAAGATTATCCTCTCCTCTTCAATTTGTTGGAAGAGTTGGAGCAGAATTGGAGAATTCCCCTGTAAAACCATCTGGTTCTGGACTTTTCTTTGTTGGGATGTTTTTGATTACTGAGTCGATCTCTATGAGGAACTGGCTAGTTGAGATCTTCTCTTTCTTCATGATTCTATTAGGTAATTTTTGTGTTTTCCCATTTCATCTAGGTTATCTAATTTATTGGCAAACAGTTGTTCATAATATCCACTTGCAGCCCCTTTTATTTCTGCGGGGATGGTAGCAATGCTCCCTCTCATTTCTGATTTGCATTATTTGTATGCTTTTGTGTTCTTTGTCAGTCTAGCTAAAGTTTGTCGATTTTACTGATCTTTTCAAGGAACCAATTTTTGGTTTTGTTGATTCTCTCTAATTTTTTTCTATTTCATTTATCTTCACATTAATCATTGTTATTTCCTTCCTTCTCCTTGCTTTGGCTTTAGTTTTTTCTTCTTTATCTAGTTCTTCCAGTTTTGAGGTTAGGTCTTTCATTTTAATTCTTCTTTTTTAATGTAAGCATGTGGAGCTACAAATTTCCCTCTCAGCTCTGGCTTCACTGCATCCCATAAGTTTTGGTATGTTGTATTTTCATTTTCATTCACCTCAAGATATTTCCTAATTTCAATTTTGATTTCCTTTTTAATCTATTGGTTGTTTAAGAGTATGTTGTTGGGGCCGGCTGGATGGCCCAGTGGATGGGGCGTCGGCATGCCACGTGGGAGGCCCCAGGTTCGGTTCCCGGGACCTCTCCTAGCGGGCAGACTGCCTTGAGAATGGCAAGCTGAGATGGGCGGGCCGGAGCCGCCGTGGGCAGGGCAGGAAGCTGCCATGGACGGGCAGAGGCCGCCATGAGCAGGGCAGGTCACCCGCGAGTGGAGCGCAGACAGCCACCCGCGAACTGAGGGCCGGCTGTGAATGGAGGCGGAGGCCGCCCACGGGCGGGGAGGGCCGTGCCTGCGCAGTGACCAGTCTCAGCGCGTCGCCGCAGCAGGGGGGGGGGGATTTGTAATAAAATAAATTTTAAAAAAGAGTATGTTGTTTAATTTCCACATATTTGTGAATTTTCCATTTCTCCCTCTGTCATTGAATTCTAGTTTCATTCTGATGTTATGATAAAATATACATTACATTATATGATTTCAATATTTAATTTTTTAAGATTTGTTTTGTGACCTAACATATTGTCTGTCCTGGACAATGATCCATGTACACTCAAGAAAAATGTGCATTCTGTTTTTGTTGGGTGAAGTGTTCTATGTATGTCTGTTGGGTCTAGTTGGTTTCAAGTATCATTCAAGTCTTGTATTTCCTTATGGATCTTCTGACTAGATGTTCTATCCTTTATTGAAAGTGTTGCATTAAAGTCTCCAATATTTACGTAAAATTGTCCATTTCTCCCTTCAAATCTGTCAGTATTTGCATCATATATTTTGGGGCTCTGCTGTTAGGTGCATTTATATTTATAATTGTTACATCTTGTTGAATTGTCGCCTTTATCAGTAAATGATGACCATCTTTGTCCCTTTTAACTGTTTTTTACTTAAAGCCTACTTTATCTCATATCAGTATAGCTACCCCAGCAGTCTTTTAGTTAATATTGCATGGTATATTTTTTTCAATTCTTTCATTTTCAACCTACTTATATCTTTTGATTTAAGGTGAGTCTCTTTCAGACAGCATATAGTTGGGTCATACTTTTTTATCCATTCTGCCAATCTCTGCCTTTTGACTGGAGAGTTTAATTCATTTACATTTAAAGTCACTACTGATAATGCAGGACTTTCTCCTGCCAATGTGCTAGTTAGCCTTTGTAAGTCCTATACCTTTTTTGTCCCTCAATCCTTCCATTAATGCTGACATTTATATTTATTTGCTTTCTTTTATTGTACCATATTGAGTGACTTCTCTTTTCTATCTGGATATATTTTTCATCTATTGACCTTGGAACTAAAATTAATATATAACAATCATAACTGGTTTGATACCATCTTAACTTCAATAATATACACATATACTTTTCCTATATCCCCTATTTCCCCCCACCTTTTCTTATGTACATGTTACCAATTATGTTTTTGTACACATATGTCCAAATTCATAGAGTTATCATTGCTTTCTATGCATTTTAATTTTAGCACCTGTAGGAAGTAATAAGTGGACTTACATATCAAACAATACAAAACAATAATACTGGCATTTATAATTATTCAAATGGTTATCTTTACTGCAGGTCTTTATTTTTTCATGTGGCTTTGAACTACAATCTAGTGTCCTTTCCTTAGCATTGCTTGTAGGGCAGGTCGATTGGTGATGTACTCCCTTAGCTTTGATTCACCTGAGAATTAATTTTTCCTTCATTTATGATGAAAGTCTCATCAGATATAAAATGCTTGCTTGGCAGTTGCTTTCCTTCAGCACTTTTAGAATTTCAATCCACTGTCTTCTTGCCTCTATGGTTTCTGATGAGAAATCAACACTCAATCTAAGTGGGGCTCACTTGTATATACATTGCTTTTCTCTTGCAGGTTTCAGAACTCTCTCCTTGTCCTTTACATTCACAATGTGACTGATATATGATGTAGTGTACTTTTCTTCATGTTTATCCTGTTTGTTGTTCTCTGGGCTTCTTGTATGTGCATGTTCACATCTTTTGCTAAGTTTGGGAAGTTCTGTCATTATATCTTTAAATATTACTTCTGTCCCTTTCTCTCTTTTCCTCTTTCTGGGAAAAATGCAGATATTTGTTCACTTCATGGTATACCAGAGGTGCCTAAGGCTATTTTCATTGTTTTTTATTCTTTTTTCTTTCTGCTCCTCAGCCTGACTAACTTGAAGTGAATTATTGTCTTGAAGTTCACTGATAATTTCTTCTGAAACTCTCCTGGGAATTTTTCATTTCACTTATTGTGGTCTTCAATCACAGAAGTTCTGTTTGGTTCTTTTTTACAATTTGTATCTCTTTACTAAGATTTTCATATTGTTCATTCGTTGTTTTCTTGATATCCTTTAGTTCTGTCTCTGTATTTTTCTTCATCTCCTTGAGCAGTTTTAAGATCATTTTTTTAAAAGCTTTGTTCATATGTCCACATTTCATCTTCTCCATTAGTGTTTTCTGTATTTTTATCCTCTTCCTTTCGATGGACCATCATTTCCTATATTTTTGTCTTGCACTCTTGTTTCCCACTGTAATATTTTAAAATGTTATCTCTGCCATTTATTCCCTGAGATGTCTAATTCTTGATTGTGTAACCAACTGGTGATAAGACAGATTATCTTGAGCTTCAGCCCTCCTATCAGGAAAGTCTGTCCAAGGCAAATGTACTGTTCAGGGATTTCTCTGTCTTTCTCAGCCTGTGTCTTGTCCCAAGCTTTTGCTTTTTAGTTGTTTTGGAGTTCCCTATCTACAGGAGTTTGTCCCATCTGTTTCCCAGGAGACAGACCTCCCTCTCCTGGGTTTTTGAAGCCAACAATCCTTTTGCATTAGATTATCCACCTGTATAGTTTCTTATATATCCTTTCATTATCTCAAACTGCTTTTGCATGGAGGGCAAATTCTAGGAGGAGGAGCACACTGGAGAGGACTTTCCCAAGTCAATCTTTCCCAGCAGGTTAGGGCCAGGACACAGGAAGGAGGTACAGACTAGCTCGAAAGAGCACAAGAAAGAGGGTCAGGAGGGGCACCAAGAGCTTCTTCCATGGGTACACACAGCTGAGTTTTCTTGGCCTAGCCACCAAATGCAGCCCTTCAACTAATGGTCCCTCACAGTCTTGAGGAAGTGTAGTGTCTTTAAGTCTCCTATACCATGGCTGTTGTTAGGGGCAGGTTGAGTCAATGGCCATCCTCAGAGCCAGGTCTGCAGCAATCCCAAATTGATAGTCAAAGGCCATCATCAGTCATCGGTCACACCAACCTCTGGTCCTGGGGAAGAGGATTTTTATATCACTTTCTATCACCAGACAAGATCTGTGGAAAGTCTTACCCTCTGACAGTTGGAATCCCTGTGTGCTGCATGTAAAACCAACAAGATTTTTGCAATAGCTGTATGAAAGGAACCACTGCCAGCCTGTGCTAAAAGGGACAGACTGAAGGAAAATGACTTCCAAGGCAGAACCATGGAACCTGAGGTCTGAACTGAAAACATATTTTCAGACCAAGAATGTAAACCCATCCGTGTGTGTGGAAATGGTGAGTATGCCCTGGCACTTGAAAAAGGCAGGCCTTCTACCCCATTGTTCAGGAAGAGTGCTGCTGTCCCAGGCTTCAGAGAAGGTGGAGCATATTCCCTGAGGATTGGGGAGAGTCTAGCCCCCACACCACTCTCCTAAGAGGTTGAGCCTGTAGCCCAGAGATTGCAGAGAGTCCAACCACCACCCCAATTCTTTAGGAGGGTGGAGGCTAGAGTCCAGCTCCCACCCTCATGCTTGATGAAGATGGAGCTCAGAGGATGGTCATCACCCCAAAGCTTGGAGATGTTGGAGTCCTCAACCTCAGTGTTTGGGTAGAGCCCATGCAAAGGGTGGTACTGCCACTCCATTAGGCCCTGAGGACAAACCATCATTCTATAGATGACTCTCAGACCTTAAATTCTAACATAGTATGCCCTGCAGGTTCTTGGAACTATTTGGGACCCACTACTCTGTTTTCCTTCCAATTTCTCCCTAGGGCAAAGGCAACATTTATCCTATTACTGTGCAGTTTTATATATTGGAAGCAGATAACTTAATCACAGTTTCAGAGGTCCACAACTAGAGGAGAATTGTGCCCCAAGACACACCACACCTGTACCTGATTTTGATGAAACTTTCTACTTAATATTGTTACTAAAATGACTTAAGGGTTTTTGAGACATTATGATGGAATGAATGTATTTTGCTCATGGAAAGAACATGTAGTTTGGGGGTCCAGAAGGCAGGGTGTGACAATTTGAAGCTGGATGGACACCTAGAAAACTATGTTCTTAGAGTTAATTCATTCCTGTGGGTGTAAAACCTATTGTGAGTAGGACTTTTTAATTAGGTTACTTCCATAAGATGTGGGCCAGGTTGGGTCTTAATCCCATTAACCGGATTCCTTTATAAACAGGGTGGATACAGAGAGAGAAACAGAAAGCCATAGAAGCTGAAAGAAACACAGAAGCCAGAAGCTGAAAGCAACAGAAGCGCAGAGGAGAATAGAGAGACCAGCAGATGCTACCATGTGCCTTGCCATATGATAGAGAACTCCAGGATTGCCAGCAGCTAGTCTTTAGAGAGACAACATTGCCCAGTGATGCCTTGATTTGGACATTTCCATGGTCTCAGAAGTGTATCCTTGCAAGTTAATTACTCCCCATTGTAAAAGCCAACCCATTTCTGGTATATTGCATTTTGGGAGCCTAGCAAACTAAAAGAAATGTAAAAGACTTGTACATAGAAAACAACAAAACATTGCTAAAAGAAACCAAATAATATCTAAATAAATAGAAGTACAATCCATTTTCATGGATTGGAAAAATTAATATTTTTAGGATGTCAATTCTCCCCAAAATGATTTACAGATTCAATGTAATCCCAATCAAAATTCCAACAGACTTCTTTGCATAAA